>WBNM01032664.1:0-45385 GCA_013399055.1 Ramphastos sulfuratus | reverse complement strand
AACTCAGACCCCAAGGTCCTTTTGTTCAGGGCTGGTTACTGGACAAGAAAGGACCAGGCTCACTGGTTTAGCCAGGAACACAGTACATGGCCAGGATTTACACTTTCCTTTTTTCCTGTCTCATCCTCTCCTCTTGTTCTCACCTTGTCTTCTTTCTCACCTTTGCTATGCCTGTATGCAAGTGCTGACCATGCACACAGTACTGCATCATGCCACTCACTAGACAGTGATGACCCTGGGGCCCTTTTATGAGACCTGTAAACAATTACAGTTGAAATCAGTATGAATCCATCAATAGAAGCTCTTGGACTTGACAACCAAGCAACAACTACATCCTGAATCTTGGCTAACAGCATGATCTAGTTGTCTGAAAAAGGGAACTGCACTAAGATTTGGTACCGATACAGGATGTTGTGTATCAGCTCTAATGAGAGTACCCTCCAGACACCTCTGCAAAGGCTTTATTGTGCTGTTAGGGAGCAGTAGCTCTGTGACAGCAAGTCACTCATCTGCTCCCTTACCCTTCCTTAACTGCAGATAGCCATTTCCTCTTCCTCTTCCCAAGCATGACCCATGGCTATGCTGCTTAACAACAGAGTTCAGAGAGATGGGAGCAGCACCGCGGAGTCCAGCTGGAAGCCTGTGCCCAGTGGTGCTCCCCAGAGATCAGGACTGATCCAGTTACATTCAGTATCTTCATCAGTGACCTAGATGAGGGGATTGAGTGGACCCTCAGCAAGGTGGCTGATGATATGAAACCAGGGGGAGGGTGGCTGACAGCCCAGCAGGCTGTGTTGCCATCCAATGAGATCTGTACAGGCTGCAGCTGGGCGAAGGGGAACCCCATGAGGTTCAGTAAGGACAAGCGTAGAGTCCTGCATCTGGGGAGAAAAAACAGCAGGCACCAGCACAGACTGGGAGTTGTCCTGCTGGAAGGTNGACAGGACAAGGGGCAATGGGTTTAAACTGGCAGAGGGGAGACTGAAACTGGATGTTAGGAGGAAGTTCTTTATAGTGAGGGTGGTGAGACAGCGGCACAGGTTGCCCAGGGAGGTTGTGGCTGCTCCCTCCCTGGAGGTGTTCAAGGCATTGAGCGAGCTGTACTAGTGGGAGATGTCCCTGCCTATGGCAGGGGGTTGGAACTAGATGAGCTTTGAGGTCCCTTCCAACCTTACCATTCTATGATTCTGTGACTCTGAACACCTCTGCAAAGGTGACCCACCCTTGACCTCTACCTCTGCTGGCAACCCCAAACAGGACCAACTGCACCTCGCTTATATTTAATAAGTGCCCTGCACTGGGTTTGTGCCAAGACTCAAAGTACAAAAAAAAAAAGAATTTATGATCTCATGAACCTTGAGAGCAGAGGCCCTTGAGCATCCCATGAATGACAGCAGCACTCTCAAGCCTGGATCCCAGCCTGCGTTTCCAATCCATGAGGGCCGAGCGATGTTTGGAATTGCAGAGTGAGGAATCTAAACTAAACCAGGTGTCTCTCCAGTCCTGCCAACAAAATAGTTTGACACATACTAGCTTATAAATAGATGGCTCTGCCAGATCAAACAATGATGTATTACACTGACCACTCAAACAGCCCAGCAGTGAAGCAATTTTCAGGAGGATGCAATACCTTTTTTTTTTTTTCCTTCACTATTTTAAATTGAAAATAATAAACAGATTGGTTCCTATCATCGTGAAAAATGTGCTAGAGGGGAAGGGCTGGGGAGAAAAATCTGACAAGTCAGAGGTCATAAAAGTTCCAGTTCAAGCTTGTTCATATTAGAGTGAAGTAAATTATTGCTGAAAACTTCTTTCAGAGAGTTCCTTCTTGATTGGGCCTCAGTTTTAAGAGGAGCAAACACTTTAAACGTGAGCTGCTCCCATTGTTCATGAGCAATAAACAGCAGGCTGGAGAGAAAAGCAGACCACAGGTCTCTCCCATTGGTGGTTCCTTCCAGTTGCAGGACACCTTCTATCTACCTCTAACTGTGGCGTCATCTCTTCACCCACAGGCACCTGAACATGTTCTCAGCATAAGACAAGGTTCTGCTTTCCTCAACAGATATAACCCATAAACCCAGCTGGCACCTGGGCAAACCAGACTGGTCAATGCACTGCACTGCTGCCATTCTGTGCTCCTGCTCTCTGGGGATGCTGTGCTCCTGCTCTGGGCATGCTGTGCTCCTGCTCTCTGGGATGCTGTGCTCCTGCTCTCTGGCATGCTGTGCTCCTGCTCTGGGCATGCTGTGCTCCTGCTCTCTGGGATGCTGTGCTCCTGCTCTCTGGGATGCTGTGCTCCTGCTCTCTGGGGATGCTGTGCTCCTGCTCTATGGGGATGCTGTGCTTCTGCTCTCTGGGGATGCTGTGCTTCTGCTCTCTGGGGATGCTGTGCTCCTGCTCTCTGGCATGCTGTGCTCCTGCTCTCTGGGATGCTGTGCTCCTGCTCTCTGGCATGCTGTGCTCCTGCTCTCTGGGGATGCTGTGCTTCTGCTCTCTGGGGATGCTGTGCTCCTGCTCTCTGGCATGCTGTGCTCCTGCTCTCTGGGATGCTGTGCTCCTGCTCTCTGGCATGCTGTGCTCCTGCTCTCTGGGGATGCTGTGCTTCTGCTCTCTGGGGATGCTGTGCTCCTGCTCTCTGGCATGCTGTGCTCCTGCTCTCTGGGATGCTGTGCTCCTGCTCTCTGGCATGCTGTGCTCCTGCTCTCTGGGGATGCTGTGCTTCTGCTCTCTGGGGATGCTGTGCTCCTGCTCTCTGGCATGCTGTGCTCCTGCTCTCTGGGATGCTGTGCTCCTGCTCTCTGGCATGCTGTGCTCCTGCTCTCTGGGGATGCTGTGCTTCTGCTCTCTGGGGATGCTGTGCTCCTGCTCTCTGGCATGCTGTGCTCCTGCTCTCTGGGATGCTGTGCTCCTGCTCTCTGGCATGCTGTGCTCCTGCTCTCTGGGGATGCTGTGCTTCTGCTCTCTGGGGATGCTGTGCTCCTGCTCTCTGGCATGCTGTGCTCCTGCTCTCTGGGATGCTGTGCTCCTGCTCTCTGGCATGCTGTGCTCCTGCTCTCTGGGATGCGGTGCTCCTGCTCTGGCAGTGGGGTTGGACTGGATGATTTCCCAAGGTCCCATCCAACTGCTAACATTCTGTGTTAGCTAACAGCCTGCTGCTGGGACATGCTGCTTTCAGCTGCACCTCCTCCCCACTCAGAGGTCTGCTAGATCTTTGCAGGCAGAGTGTATCTGACTCAGCAGCTTCAACTCTCCCCCCGTGGCTGCTTGCAGCAGAGGAGCTCTAGTTGTGCTGCAGCATGTGAAAGTGCTCTGAACACACAGCACACACTTTTCCAGGCTCCACCACAGCGTCAGGCTTAATGAAACACTTAATTATCAGACCTCAAAATTTGGGATTTCCAAGTGACACAACTGGATATCCTGCAGTGGGGCCTGGCTGTGCAATCCTTCCTCTGCTGAGTGCTTCCTCCTGAGGACAGGTGAAGCTAACAGGCTAAGAAGGAGGCTACAAAAAGCAAGCCTGCTGATAGCTATGCTGCCATACTGGTAACTTCTGTCAGCACAAGGAAAGCCTGAGTACAGGAGCCAAGTAACTGCTTGGCATTTGAGAAGCAAGGAACTAAACCAGAGGCTGGAGACATAGCCCTAGAGCTAGAGCAGGAAACGTTGCAACCACTGCACTGAGTGACTGAAGCAGTCTCAGTCAGAACAGGGAGATCTGGCTGGAAGAGGAGAGTGAGGGATGGCTGGACACAAGCAGTTGATGAGGAGACACCACTGCAAAGATGCCACTGAAACTGTGGCCCTTGTCCCCGATCCACTTCCACAACAGTTCGGTGAAGTCCACCAGCAGCTCCTTGCCAGCTCTGAGGTGTGGGACCAGACATGTAGGGAGCACTACATTCTTAGTCACCAGAGATGTTGTGTGCTCTGATCCAAGGAACACACACTTCCAACCATGGTGGTTATAGGCACGTTCTGCAGTGTACACATCACAGACAAGCACAGGAGGGGGGTTGCAGAGCTGACTATTTGGTTGGTATTGACCTTATTGTGACCTTTCAGTATCTGAAGGGGGCTACAAGAAAGCTGGAGAGGGACTTTTAAGGCTGTCAGGCAGTGATAGGACTGGGGGGAATGGAACGAAGCTACAAATGGGTAGATTCAGACTGGATGTTAGGAAGTTCTTCACCAGGAGGGTGGTGAGAGCCTGGAACAGGTTGCCCAGGGAAGTGGTGGAAGCCTCATCCCTGGAGGTGTTCAAGGCCAGGCTAGATGAGGCTCTAGACAACCTGGTCTAGTGTGAGGTGTCCCTGCCCATGGCAGGGGGTTGGAACTAGCTGATCCTTGTGGTCTCTTCCAACCCTGACTGATTCTATGATTCTGTGATTCTATGGTCCTATGATTCTGTGATTCTGTGATTCTATGACTCTATGAGCATTGCTTCTGCCTCTAGCCTGCCAGCCACAAAACCCTCACTAGCTCTCCTCTCCATTTGAAATTTAAGAACTACCTGCAAAAAATTAAAACCCTTCAGCATGACAAAGCTGCAAAACAAGGGAGCCTGCAGGAAGGCTGCAGAGGGACTTTTCAGGACAGAGCAGGACAAGGGACAATGGTTTGAAGCTGAAGGAGAGCAGGGTTAGACTGGAGCTTAGGAAGGTTTTCAGTAGGAGGGTGGTGAGACTCTGGAATAGGGAGGTTGTGGCTGCCTCCTCCCTGTTGACGCTGAGGGCCAGGTTGGATGAGGGCTTGAGCAGCTGAGTCTAGTTGAGAGGTGTCCCTGCCCATGGTGGGGAGGCTGGAGCAGATGATCTCTGAGCTCCCTTCCAACCTGAACCATTCTGTGATTCCATGAGCAAGAGCAAGAGAGCTTGGGGCTGTCACTGCTGTCTGTAAATCTCTTTGGTAGCTGGGAATTTGCAAGGTGGAAGGTTTTCAGTCCTGATCTGCTGTTATCTCAGATGGATAGTTATGGCTCCCTGAACGTTTCTTATCAAATCTGTAAAACCCAGTAAGCCACAACAGTTCTGCCTAGAAGAACTCCTTCAGGGTGGAGTGAAAAACAAGAAACCGCTGCTGGAGAGTATCTGGTGTTGATCACAAGGAGAATAAGTACTATTTGCCCTGAGAAAACAAGATTTTTCCACTAACCTCTTCTTCTGCTTCCTCAGCAAATTTTTCTGTTTTCTCTAGTCTGCAGCTCTTCTCTAGCCAGTAAATTCAATATCTTGTGAGATCTGGAGGGAACAAAGTGAGCATTAGACAGACAAACACGGAAGGGGTCACTTATTGCACTAAAATCCCCAAGTGCATTGTTTTAGCAGAAATCTCACAGTTGCTTGTGCAGGCTTTTAAAGAGAGTCCTGGTTTTGTACCTTATAAATGGGCACCAGATGCCAGGGAGAATGAGCAAAACTGCAGTGAAACTTGAGATCAAATAAGCTTTGCCCTGACCTAAACCTACTTAAGAAATATCACTCAGATTTTTCCTTTTATCCCAAANGTGCTGGGGGCTCCAGAACTGTACACAGTACTCCAGATGGGGTCTGACGAGAGCAGAGCAAAGTAATTCATCACCTTAAGAAGCTGACCAGGAGAAGCCTGAACACAAGTGGCAAAATCTCAGACTTTGTCCCTCGGGGTCGCTCCCCTGTCGAGGCACTAAAAGGACTGGAATGATCCTTGTCTTAAAATCAGGAGTTGGCTTTCCTTTCCCCAACTCAAACATCCAACAGCTGTGAAAATGGCATCCAATCAACTGCTGACTCTGCCAATTCTGCAGTGTTCCTGCACACGTCCATCTGTCTCCTGCTGCCACGCCGCAGCACATCAGCGGTGCAGTGAGGAGGTAGGGCAGAAATTGGCTTGCTCCTCGTGTGTGTGGGCCAGTAGCCAAGCAATTCCACTTAACAAGCTGGCCACAGACCCACCTTTCATGTTGAAACATGGGGAGAATTAGGAAACTTTTTGAAACTAAATAGCTCTGCAATTGATGTTCTTCTGTTGGTGGTTTGGTTTGGTTTGGGTTTGTTGGGTTTTTGTTTTGTTTTGTTTTGTTTTTCCTGGAAAACTTTTTTTTTTTCCCCAACTTTTAATTAAAAACACTTTATTTCTCTCCTTTTAAAGTCCTCCTGGACTGAGTTAGTTGGATCAAAGAATGGCAAGTTCTATACAAGTAAGATCATGTTAAGTTACTGAATCTTTTTACAAACTATTTGGCTGCCTGCAGCGTGGCTAAAGTCTCTTTTTTTGCCATCATATGAACTGAAGAGAGACTGCAGGTCTTTCATGTTAGGAACAAGTTCTGCACCATGAGGGTAGTGGAACACTGGAACGGGTTGCCCAGGGAGGTTTGTTGGGGTCCCATCCCTAGAGATATTCAAAGAGAGGCTCAACAGGGCTCTGGGCAACCTGATCTAGCTGAGGATGTCCCTGCTGACTGCAAAGGGGGTTGGACTGAATGACCTTTGGAGGTCCCTTCCCACCCAGACCCTTCTCTGATTCTGTGATTCATCAGACACTGAGATGTGACTCTGTGATTCTATGATTTATCAGACACTGAGATGTGATTATGTGATTCTATGATTCAACAGACACTGCTAGGTCCTCTCAGATAGAGCCTGGTGCCTCATATTCAACTATATTCTTATTCTGAAAGGATGGACTGGATGCCAATATAGGCTGGGCAGTGATTGGCTTGAAAGCAACCCTGAGGAGAAGGACTTGGGGGTGCTGGTGGATGAGAAGCTCAACATGAGCTGTCAGTGTGCTCTTGTAGCCCAGAGAGCAACCAGAGCCTGGGCTGCAGCAGGAGAAGTGTGGGCAGCAGGGTGAGGGAAGTGATCTTCCCCCTCTACTCCACACTGGTGAGACCCCACCTGGAGAACTACATCCAATTCTGGAGCCACTGTTACAAGAGGGATGTGGATGTGCTGGAAGGTGTTCAGAGAAGGGCCACGGGGATGATCAGAGGGCTGGAGCTGCTCTGCTGTGAGGAGAGACTGAGGGAGTTGGGGCTGTTCAGTCTGGAGATGAGAAGGCTCCAAGGAGACCTTATTGTGGCCTTTCAGTGTCTGAAGGGGTCTACAAGAAAGCTGGGGAGGGACTTTTTAGGATGTTATGTAGTGATAGGACTGGGGAGAATGGAACAAAGCTAGAAATAGGTAGATAAAGACTGGACATTAGGAAGAAGTTCTTCACCAGGAGGGTGGTGAGACACTGGATCAGGTTGCCCAGGGAGGTGGTGGAATCCTAGCCCTAGAGATGAAAGTAAAAGCTGCAGTTTGCATGCTGTTATTCAAAGCTGAGAGAACCAGCAGCAAACCACCACCACCAATGGTCTTATGCTGCTGCTGCTGAGATACAGCCTGGAGAGCAGAGAGAAGAAACGGTGCATGGGCAAGAAACTCACCATTTCAGTACTGGCCTATGAATGCCTCCTTTCTGTTAGGGAAAACAGCACTTGAAAGGAAACAGCAGCAGCAAAGACAAAGGGAGTTAGAGAAGGTGGGAATTGCTGTGTCACAGAGCTGGCTGAGTGGCTGCAAGGTAACAAAGTACCTGAGGCCAGCTTCTCGCAGTCCACATGGCAGCCCTCAACCCTGTGGGACCCTCTGGTCAAACAGAGGGCAGCTTCCTCAGGAGTTACAGAGGAAAACACTAAATGTAATTATTTTCCATTTGTTGTGGACTGTCACAGGGTCAGAATACACCAACAGCAAGTTATTACTGGGCAGCTGACAGATGCTGGGTTGTGCCTCAGACCCTTTAGACCAGAAGCCGAACTGAGTCCTGTCCCTTTTTAAGTCAACAGAACCTCTCTGAGCTCTTTCACTGTGTCCTAACTAACACTGCTTTTTATGGCAACCTTTAAGCTATGGAACACCACAGAATCACAGAACTTTAGAGGTTGGAAGTGACCTCCAGAGATCATCAGTTCCAACCTTCCTGCCAAGGCAGGATCCCCTGGGGTAGTTCGCACAGGAACACATCCAGGTGGGTTTTCAAGGTCTCGAGAGAAGGAGGCTTTCAAAACCCAGGGATTGTCTAGCTCAGACACCTGGCTTTGTACTGATTTGAAGTTAACAAGGCCCTTAAAATGGGGGCAGGGTTCTTCATGTCTTTGGCAAGCCCACTCCACGTTTTGCCATTTCTTTGGAGAGCACAGAAGTGTAGGGAGTCAGTTGGGAAAGTCACTAAGACACCAAGGTCCTGCTCAAGAACTCACCCTTCTGGAAATGGTTGCATGCTGCTTATAGGACACACTTCATCCTTTTGACATAAAGAGGAAAAGTTGTTTGCATCAAAGCTGGGTAGGTTGGAAACTTTCCTCTTTCTACACAGAACACATAACAGGAGCTGAAGCTGCCGAGGGCCAAAGGCTGCCAGTGGGAGCTGTGCCATTTGCTTCACAAAAAGCCCAGCGTGGCCCTCCTACAGCAGCACATATTTTAGAACTGCAAGTTCAGTCCAGTCTTGGTGCAGAAAATATTCTCTCTTCAACTGACAGCATGGGGGAATTATGCCCTCTGCTGCACCTCTGTGTTTGTACTCTTCCTGAAGGTGTGCCAGGCCCTGCTTTCTCCTGGGCTGGGCTCAGTTTGGCAGCCCACCACTTTGCAAACGGGAGTGATGAACTTCCCACCTGATCTTACCAGGCATTTGAATCCCCCCCACCTGGTAAAAGACCTCTTTATTCTCCTGCTTTGCTTTTGGAGAGGACCTCACAGAATCAAATTCTTTCATTGTCTGGATGGACATTAATGATTTGTACCATCAGAATCACAGAATCACAGAATTAAGCAGGTTGGAAAAGACCTCAAAGATCATTGAGTCCAACCTATCACCTAACACCTCCTAATTAACTAAACCATGGCACTAAGTGCCTCATGCAGCTTCTTTTTAAACACCTCCAGAGATGGGGACTCCACCGCCTCCCCAGACAGCCCATTCCAATGCTAATCACTCTTGCTGTCAAGAACTTCTTCCTAACATCCAGCCTGAACCTGCCCTGGCTCAGCTTGAGTCTGTGTCCTCTTGTTCTGTGACTGGGTGTCTGGGAGAAGAGACCAACCCCACCTGGCTACAACCTCCCTTCAGGTAGTTGTAGAGGGCAATGAGGTCTCCTTGTTGGAGCGAGCCCAGAGAAAGCCACGAAGATGCTCAGAGGGCTGCGGCAGCTCTGCTATGAGGACAGGCTGAGAGAGTTGGGGCTCTGCAGCCTGCAGAAGAGAAGGCTTCCAGGAGACCTTACAGTAGCCTTCCAATATCTGAAGGGGGCTACAGGAGGGCAGGGACTATTGACAAGGTCTTGTAATGACAGGACAAGGGGCAATGGGTTTGAACTGGCAGAGGGGAGATTTAGACTGGATGTTAGGAGGAAGTTGTTTGCAGTGAAGGTGGTGAGACACCGACACAGGATGCCCAGGGAGGTTGTGGCTGCTCCCTCCCTGGAGGTGTTCAAGGCCAGGTTGGAGGAGGCCTTGAGTGACCTGTACTAGTGGGAGGTGTCCCTGCCTATGGTGGGGGAATTGGGACTGGATGAGCTTTGAGGTCCCTTCCAACCTAAACCATTCCATGATTCTATGATTCCTTTGAGCCTCCTCTTCTGCAGATTGCACACCCCCAGCTCCCTCAGCCTCTCCTCATCAGGCTGTGCTCCAGACCCTTCACCAGCCTTGGTGCCCTTTTCTGGACACTTTCGAGCACATTCTCCAGACATGTTCAAGCAGAAGCTGAGTTTAGCAGAGCCAATGTCCTTGGATGACCCACCAGCAGGAGGTCATGGCTGTATTTACAGTTCTTAGCCCAGCACTACACCTCAGATAGGCCTGCAGGACCTGGCATTTCACTCCACTCTGTAAAAACCCCTTGGCCTCTCTGGAATTTAGACCATTTAGACCAGGCTCCTTTGCTGGTGATGGGTAGTTTCACCAAGTCATTTGGTGTGTTTACTTCTGAAAGGTCTGTTCCATATCCTGTTGTCTGGAATGTTTATAAGCACTCTTTGGAATCTCATTGCACCTCCTCCATTCGAACAGAACATCTTAAGTGAAGGTCTTACCTGAGGTGACGCACTGGGATTTGGAAGCTGCGGAAGATGTCACTACAGCTCTGTGGATGGACTTTAAACTACCTGATGGCCAAAACATTGTATATTAACTGCTACTAACCAGGTTTCTGGTGAGGGTTTTGCTACCTTTTTAACCTCCACAACAGCACAGCTGGACTACTACCAGCCCCCAAGTTGGTCCGGTTGAAGCTATTTCCAATACACCTGCATTCTCTGGACATCTCTGGCTACTGCCTCACCTTGCTAGGGCTGGATCACCCAAGACTACAGCCCTGATGCAAACCAGCTACTGCAAATAAACCCAAGCTCTGGTTTAGTCTCAGCACCCCACTGGTGTTCAGATCTACAGCCAGTGTAAGTACAACCAAGCAAACAGGTTCCTACGGCAGCAGGCTGCTGAAGGGCAGCAGAAGAATCTTTGCTCCCCGTGGCTTAATTAGTCTGTGTGGAGCCTTGGAAAGCCAGGCTGGCTGGGAAGAGGGTAGGATAAGGGAATACTGCACAGCAGTATCCCTGCTGTAGATGGAGTAGATGGAAAGAGCAGGGCAGAATGGGGGTTTGAAGTGCCAAAGGCAAGGGAGCTGCAGCACTGGATGAGCAAGTGAGTGAGTCCTGACAAAGCTGACCACCAAGAACAGTTAATGGTAGCCCAATACACAGGGAGGCCAAGCACACACATCAAGAGCAAGCAGTTCAGCATGAAATGCTGCTCACAGAAATCTGTCCATGAGTTCATAGAATCNCCCTTGCCCTGCTGCCCACACTGCTCTTGCTGCAGCCCAGCACTCAGTTGTTGTCTGGGCTGCATGCACACAGAGTTAAACCTGATGAAAACAAGGGGCTTGGATGGGGTGGTGGTGGTGGGAGGAAAGGAGAGCTTGATGTATCATTTCCTCCTCCTGCCCAGGCTTGCCAATGCAGCTGGATTCTGACCTGCAGCATCATCACTTTTCCAGTCTTGGCCTCCTGAACCAGCAAGCAGCCCCTTGCAGTGACCTGCCAAACCTCTGCTATACAAATATCCTTCCTGTAAACAGACTGACAAAGGCCCAACTTCTGCTGTAGCTTCTCACTATGCCATGGTGTTCTAACTATAATCCTAACCAAACCCTAACCCTAACTTTGACCCTAACTCCTAAGTCTAACACTAAAATCTGACCCTAACCCCTAAATCCTAACACTAACCCCCTAATCCTAACCCCTAACCCTAACTCCAACCCTTCACCCTAACCCCTAACCCTAATCCTTCACCCTAACCTCTAACCCTAATCCTAACTCCCAACCCTAATTCTGATCCTTCATCCTAACCCCTAGCCCTAATTCTAACCCCACACCTTTAATGTGTTTAAAAGTCACTCGGATGTGGTGCTTAGGGATATGGTTTAAGGTGAACCTTGTAGGGTAGGGTTATAGGTTGGACTTGGTGATCCTGAGGGGCTTTTACAATCTGAACATTTCTGTGATTCTGTGACCCTAAACCTAATCCTAATCCTACCCCTAACCCTAACGGAGTAATGAACACCAGGCAAATGTATTTCCAGATGTATTCCCCAATTTCTCTGACTGAAGGACTTGTGTGAGCCAGAATTTATCCTGTGCTCCACTGATCCTGAGAAAAAAAAGCCTGAAGCAGATTCAAAGAAGATGCACTGGAGCCTATTGCAGTTGCAGCTCATTGTAGTTGAAAGGATGTTTCTTCAACAGCCTCCAGGAGTCCTGCCAAGTCCACCCTTTCCTNTGGTGAGGCTGCCCAGGGAGGTTGGGGCTGCTCCCTCCCTGGAGGTGTTCAAGGCCAGGCTGGAGGAGGCCTTGAGTGACCTGTGCTAGTGGGAGGTGTCCCTGCCTATGGCAGGGGCTTGGAACTGGATGATCCTTGAGGTCCCTTCCAACCTTACTATTCTATGATTCGATGATTCTAAGATTATCAGATTCTAAGATTAAGCAGGATGCTGGGTTTGAGGAGGCAGGTTCCCCCTGGTAAGAGCCGTAAAAATGATCAGCTCTCCAACTCAAAGACTGAGTTTTTGATCCCATTTAAGCCCTGATCCTCCATTAGGAGCCAGAAAGCTGGACCACAGGTTGGAAGAGTCCTCAAATATCATCTAGTTCCAACTCCCCACCATGGGATCCTGCATGATCCTACTGGTTTTGCTAGAATGCTGCATGACCAGAACAGTGTCCTGGCTTTTGCTACTGGGGAAAAGTTTTATTTGGAGAAAGAGTTAATTAACCCCATTGGTTACAGAAAAGAAGCAATTCTGAAGTGCACCTGGACACTTTCATCAGGACAAAATGCTGAAATGTGGACCTAGTTGAGAGAGGAGTGTAAGTGGGGACCTGTTGAGCTCCTCACTTTGTTGGGCTGTGACAGGGCCGATCTGGTACCAGCTGCTCTAAACTGCAGCCTTACAAAAGAAGTTTTCTGGGCAATTTTTAATTGCAACACACAGCAATGCAGCAGTCAGATGGAGCAAAAATGTGAAACGCATTTCCTCCTGTCATGGAAGGGCAGAATAGGCCAAATTAGGCCTAAAACATGTCCTGGCTTGTTCAGGCATGTTTTCTGCTCTTCCTCCTTCTGCTGATGGAAAGGAAGACAAAGGGCCTGACGCCTCCACGTCTGTCCAAACTTGTTTAGAGGGTACCCACATATGTTTATACACTTGGCTGTGTTCTGCCCTGAAAAGGTAAAAGTAAGCCCTGACTTCACCTAGTATGGTTAAGCCTGGCAAAGTGCCATTCTGATTGGCTAATCTGTGTCCAAAGGCCCATTAGACTCAGGCTACATCAACAAAAGGAGATGAGCAGGTACCACAACGTGCTGCTGCCATTGCTTTTGCCTAAGGAACGCTCTGCCTCTGGCCGTGCTCTGCCTCGCTGCTGTCACATCCTGCCATGCTCTACTCTCAGCCTGTCCTTATAGGACAGGAGCTCCAGCCCTCTGACCATCCTCAGAGCTCTTTGGACACAGCTGAGTACCCAACACACTAGAAATGGCCACATAATTCTGCTCCCTATGTTGGCAAGTGTTCACCTGCCACTAGTAGCCACTCATCCACTCACAACCAAGCTCCACCTCTCCTTCCTTGAGCACTGTCAAGGTTGTCTTACTCAGGAGTGTCTAAGCACAGGCTCAAAACAGAATCATAGAATCAACCAGGTTGGAAGAGACCTCCAAGATCAGCCAGACCAACCTAGCACCCAGCCCTAGCCAATCAACCAGACCATGGCACTAAGTGCCCCATCCAGGCTTTTCTTGAACACCTCCAGGGACTGCAACTCCACCACCTTCCTGGGCAGCCCATTCCAATGCCAATCACTCTCTCTGGTAAGAACTTTCTCCTAACATCCAGCCTAGACCTTCCCTGGCACAACTTAAGACTGTGTCCCCTCCTTCTGTTGCTGGTTGCCTGGGAGAAGAGACCAACCCCACCTGGCTACAACCTCCTTTCAGGTAGTTGTAGACAGCAATGAGGTCTGCCCTGAGCCTCCTCTTCTGCAGGCTGCACACCCCCAGCTCCCTGAGCCTCTCCTCACAGGGCTGTGCTCCAGGCCCCTCACCACCCTCGTGGCCTTCTCTGGACATGTTCCAGTCCCTCAACATCTCTCTTGAATTGAGGGGCCCAGAACTGGACACAGGACTCAAGGTGTGGCCTGACCAGTGTTGAGTACAGGGCCAGAATAAGCTCCCTTGTCCTGCTGGCCACACAGTTCCTGATCCAGGCCAGGATGCCATTGGCTCTCCTGCCCACCTGGGCACACTGCTGGCTCATCTTCAGCTACTATCTACCAGCACCCCCAGGTCCCTCTCTGCCTGGTTGCTTTCCTGCCACTCTGTCCCCAGCCTGTAGCACTGCTTGGGGTTGTTGTGGCCAAAGTGTAGAACCCTGCACTTAGCCTTGCTAAATCTCATCCCACTGGCCTCTGCCCACCCATCCAGCCTGCCCAGGTGCCTCTGCAGAGCCCTCCTACCCTCCAACAGATCACACCTGCTCCTAACTTGGTGTCAGCTGCAAACTTTCTGATGATGGACTCAATCCCCTGGTCCATATCATCAATAAAGATATTGAATACCCTTCATAATAGCTCCCCAGAAGTTAAAAAATCTCTGCAGCTCCTCTGCACAATGATGCTTGCAACCCTCACCTCTTGCTGCCAAGCTCAGAGAGCTGTCTGTTTGCTGGAGACATCTGCACCACTTCCCTATTGTCTGCCAGTATGAAGGCCTGACCTGCATCTGAACCCACTCCAGGGATATTTCAAGGAGTCTGCAGTTTTCCAGTAAGCCCAAAAGTCCTTGGTTAGGACATCCCTGTCCCATGCAAGCTAAGCCACCCACCTCTCCCCTTTTCAATTTGGCATGGCTGATCTTCTCCCAGGTTCTTAATTAAACACAAGAGGCAAAACCAGCAAGGCTGACAAGCCCCACTGCATGGCCCCTCTGCCTGTGTGCTCCTGTGGCTCCATTCCTGGAGGCTGACCCAGGGCACAGCTCTGCTGCTCTCCAAACATTTGCCAGTGTTTTTGTCTTCCCCTTCCGTAGATTTATTCAGCATCCAAACTTGAACTTCATCAAAACTGTCATGGACCACTTGCAGGCTGGGAAGATATTGTGGGTCCAATCAGCATGGGTGTCACAAACAATTATCTGCTGCAGAATGATCCCAATTAGTGCCCACCCTGCTAACAGGCCACCTCCCCAAGGATGCTGATTGCCTGTGACAGTGGGGTTTGTTTTTTTCAGGATGTCTGCTGGAATACTACAACTCAAGCCTTTGTGGGTTGGCTTCTGGCAAATTCCCTGTTAACCCCACAAAAGAATCCACACATGAATAATTAAACATGGGTTGGAGGAGAAATGTGAAGTGCATTTAGCTTTGTCACCCAAACCCTTCCTAACAAGACCTACTTCTCACCTGGAATGAAGTGGAAGTTCTCTCCCTTGTCTTGGGTGCTCTGTGTTTTGATGCTTTGCTCTGGGCTTTTGGAGCTAAATAAAGATCTCAACACAAACACTTTCTGCCACTTTCTCCTTTCTTCTCTCCTTTTCTGATGATGCAAGACTCTTGAAGAGCTGCCTGAAGGAGCAAGCTCGGTGAGTGTTTAAAACCAAGCTGCCTACTCCTTGCTTAAGGCATGCTGCCTTTTCTGCTGTGTGCCACCACCTGAACAACAGCCTTTGACAAGCCCAGAGATACCTTCATGGCATGAAATCACAAAGATAGCAGCAAATGAAGATATAAAACTCAGTACTTGTTCAAAAAACAACATTCTGACCATCCAGTTCCCTCCTGGAATGGACTGGGGAGTGATCAGTCACTTCTCTTCACACTGATCTACTACCAAATCAAAACCCAGCAAGCCCAAACCTGGTCTGACCCAATGACAATGCCACTACAAGTGGTGGAGCTGCAGAGAGACTGAAGAGAGGAAAACTAAACCTTTGCTTTCCACCAGAAGTCAGCTCCCTGCAGTTCACATAACATGGGCCAGAAGACAACTGGCTGGAGCCAAAATCCTATAGCTGGGAGGTAATGCCATGAGGACAGAAGTTTGAAGCTGCAGTATAAGATCTTGTTTGGAGCTGAGGCTGCACCTCCAATACTGGGTTCAGTTCTGAGCCTCTCACTACAAGACAGACATTGAGCTGCTGGAGCATGTCCAGAGAAGGGCAAACAAGCTGGTGAAGGGCCTGGAGAAAAAGTCTTATGAGGAGCAGCTGTGGGAACTTGGATTGTTTAGTTTGGAGAAGGGGAGGCCAGGGGAGACCTTTCTCTCTACAGCTCCCTGAAGGGAGGTGGTAGTGAGGTATTGGTCTCTTTTCCCTACATCAAGTGACAGGACAAGAAGAAATGGCTCCAAGCTGCACAAAAGGAGGTTTAAGTTGGATACTAGGAAAAATTTCTTTGCTGTAAGAGTGGTCAGGGATTGGAACAGGCTGCCCAGGGAGGTGGTGCAGTCACCATCCCCAGAGGTGTTCCAAAAGTGTGTAGACATGGCACTTCATGACATGGTTTAATGACCATGGTAGTGTTAGGGGGTTGTATTCAATGATCTTAGAGGTGTTCTCCAACCAAAACAATTCTATGATTCTATAAATCCCAGCCATAATCCACAGCATCCAATTATACAGAGGCAGGAAGACTGATTTGATCATGAAGGCTGCCTCCCAGCCAACAGTTCTGCTCCCAAGAAAAAGGGGTTTAGTGCCATACTCCATTCCCTTTCAAGTGTGCCAAGTGCTCCCATACAGCTCAGTAACTCTCCAACACCTCTGTGATTTTGGCAGGCTCCTGTATCAGCCTCTCCCCTCCTCTTCAGGCATAGACCTCACCTCCAATACCATCTCCAATTCTGGTGTCTCCAGCATATGAAGGACACAGAGCTGCTGGGAGAGAGTCCAGAGGAGGCCACAAAGGTGATCCAAGGGCTGGAGCACCTCTGCTATGAGCACAGGCTGAAGGGGATGGCCTTGTTCAGCCTGCAGAAGACTCCAGGAGGACCTCAGAGCTGCCTTCCAATAGCTGAAGGGACCCTGCAGGAAGGCTGCAGAGGGACTTTTCATTAGGGTGTCTAGAGACAGCACAAGGGGCAATGGTTTGAAGCTGAGGGAGAGCAGGGTTAGACTGGAGCTTAGGAAGAAGTTCTTCAGGATACAAGTAGTGAGACTCTGGAACAGGCTGCCCAGAGAGGCTGTGGCTGACTCCTCTCTGGGGTGCTGAAGGCCAGGTTGGATGAGGCCTTGAGCAGCTGAGTCTAGTTGAGAGGTGTCCCTGCCCAGCAGATGATCTCTGGGGTCCCTTGCAACCTGAGCCACTCTGTGAGTCTGTGATATGTGGAGGGCAGTAGATTCACTTAACTCCCCCCTCTTCCTTTCAGTTCCAATTTCAATCCAGCTGATTGCTGATTTCTGGGCAGTGAATTCCTCCCCAGCTATATCTTCAGCAGGCATCAAGTCCCAGATTTCTACAGATTTCCTTGGAGCTGCTGCTGCTTACCCCAGTTCACAGCCTGCTCCAATAAGCTGACTTCAGCTGCCTTGTTGTGGGTCTGTAACACATACCCAAGATGCAAGCCCAAACTATCCACTGCTCACTTTGCTGTCTCTCACTTTGCAGCTTTCAAGGCTTCTCCTTCCTAAAGAGTTTTGCTTCCAGATGTTTTTTTTTTCCTTTCTTTAGCATTCCATCACTTTCATTACTTTTATCCCACCAAAACAAGCAGGCTGCCATGGGGGGTTGTGGAGTCTCCCTCTCTGGAGATACTCAAAACCCACCTGGATGTGTTCCTGTGTGATCTGGCATAGGTGATCCTGCTCTGGCAGGGAGGTTGGGCTGGATGAGCTTTCAAGGTCCCTTCCAGCCCCTGACATTCTGTGATTCTGTGATCAAACTCCCTGCTTTCTGCCATGCCTCATGCACACAGCACTCAGTGATGGCTGTCAAGCACTGCCACTCCAAAAGCCATCCCAGTGCTCTTCCCTGCTTTGCTAAGGCACAGGAGGAGTCCTCAGTGAAATGGATAAATTCAAAACTTCCACCAGTCACATTGGTTGATAAATCTGCATTATCAGAGCCATGCATCATTTGTCACTTCTGCTAATCCACAGGACTCAGCTCCTAGCCTAGACAAGCCAAACAGTTTTGGAGGGAGGGCAAGATCCTGTATCAAAAGCTCTGCTAGGCTCCCACTGCAATATATTCAGTGCAAGCCTTTTGTCCAGCGATTTGCCTTTGCATGATTGAGGACCATATTGCATCACTATTCCCTCCCTGCCTCTCCCCAAGCACAATACTCTGTGGTCTGGAGTAATGGAAGATTTAGTTCAAGCATTTGTTTCACTTTTCTGCCTTCCTGGTGGTCCACANTGGTGCAGAACTTGCTCCTAACATCCAGTCTAAATCTGCTCTTCTCTAGTTGGAAACCATTGCCCCTCATCCTATCACCACAGCCCTTTGCAATCAATCTCTCCTCAGTCCTAACTCTTTCTCCTTTGCCTTTTTATTCCTCCCTTCCTGGTCCACCATGGCCCCAGCATTCAGAGCTTCACCATTCTTCATCTTGTTGTTCAGTTTGGAGAACAGAGGGCTCCAGGCAGACCTCGTTGTGGCCTTCCAGTATCTGAGGGGGGCTGTGGGAGAGCTGGTGAGGGACTTTTTGGGGTGTCAAGTGGTGGTGGTGCTGGAGGGAGTGGGTCTAGGCTAGGGGAGGGGAGATTGGGATCGGATGTTGGGAAGAAGTTCTTTACTGTGGGGGTGGTATCTGAAGGGAGCCTACATGAAAGCTGAGGAGTGACTTTTTAGGGTGTTGGGTAGTGATAGGACTGAGGGGAATGGAGCAAAACTAGAAGTGGGGAGATTCAGATTGGATGTTAGGAAGAAGCTCTTCAGCATGAGGGTGCTGAGACACTGGAACAGGTTGCCCAGGGAGGTGGTGGAAGCTCCATCCCTGGAAGTTTTTAAGGCCAGGCTGGATGTAGCTCTGGGTAACCTGATCTAATGTGAGGTGGACCTGCCCATGGCAGGAGGGTTGGAACTGGATGATCCTTAGGGCCCCTTCCAGCCCTGACCATTCTGTGATTCTGTGATCTTCAAACTTGCAAAGTCATTGGGACAAGAAATGAGAAGATGTCAGATACAACCAGCTCAGTTTACACAGATCTTAATGGTGGCTCCGGCGCTCTCCTATTCACCTCTCTCTTTCCAAAGGAGGTTAAAAAAAAGCCTCTGAATTCCTGTCTCAGCTGAAGGGACTGCTCAGCCCCCTGTAAAACTGCAAGGGGAGTAGACACTTGTGGATTTAGGGGTAAAAGCAGGCTGGCTCTCACCCAGGGGGAAGGGCTTTGCACATCAAGCTGAAGACAGAGACTCTGTCCCTGCTCTAAAGTGCAGGATACAGTTCTATTTCTAGCAGGGACATGGTGTGAGCAGCTCCCTCTGAAATCAAAGGATGTTGCCTTCAGATATGCAAGGGCAGAACTGAGGAGCCACAGAGCCAGCCTTTGTACCAGCTGATGGAACAGGCACCTTCCAGCTGTAAGAGAACTGGGATAAAGCTGGAGCCACTGGCAATGTCCTTGCAGCAACCAACAGATTTATGACCCAACATGCAAACAGGAACTATCATTGCAGCCACTGCTGATGCCAGGAGACATTCATTCTGTTTGGCTCCCAGATCCCAGTGGTCCTCTGCAGGACAGCCACACAATCCATGTGAAAGCACTTGGCTCCTCCACGGGCCATGAATTTTCTGCCTCCTCTGCAACACACACTGGCCAAGAAAGTCTTGATTTAGGTGCAGTAATCTCTGCTGCCTGCTCCCACAGAGAGAAATGTTCACTTTATAGGCTCTGATCTCAAAGGGATGGTAATAAACAGCCTGCCTCTGCAGCAGAACAAGGTTGCTGACCCAATCTGCTGCTCAGCAAACCTGGATAAAATTCAGCCAACCTCAGAAGCACAGGAAGAGCCCAGCCTGCCCCATCCTCCCTGGGCTGTCAAGTTGGCTGCTTTATCTTGGTGTATCACAAGCAGAGAAAGCCTGGCCTGCAAATGGGACTTGGGAAATGATGGGACCCCAGGGAATTGCATCCTTGGAAGGACAGCAGGCCCCAGCTGCTCTCACACTGCAGATCCACTGTGTCTTCTTCAGCCGTGGCTCCTTGACCACACAAGCCTGAGATCATTGGGACTCTAGTGGGGGACTCCAGTCTCACTTCTGGCCACAGGCAGTGGGGTTGTCACTAGCTTTATGAGCCTACATCCACAGGGTTGGTGATACCTGGTCCACTAAAGCCTGCCACATAAAGCCTGCCACTAACAAGGGAATATGCCAGCGTGGTTTGGACCAGCAGAGAGAGTTCCTGCTGGGCCAGCAGGCGCTCTGGTGTAGCTCTTCCTGCATGCTCTCTGGTGTAGCTCTTACTGCATGCTCTCTGGTGTAGCTCTTCCTGCACCTGCATGCTCTCTGGTGTAGCTCTTACTGCATGCTCTTTGGTGCAGCTCTTCCTGCACCTGCAATGCTCTCTGGTGCAGCTCTTAATGCATGCTCTGGTGCAGCTCTTCCTGCACCTGCAATGCTCTCTGGTGCAACTCTTCCTGCACCTGCATGCTCTCTGGTGTGACTGCAGTATTTGGATCCAGTCCTAACAGCCCTACAGAGAGTATCATGGTATCACTGGGCTAAAACTCCCTGATTTCAGCTAGTGCATCACTCAAAACAGGGATGATAACAGATGGCAACTTGCTAAGCCACAGGAACTCAATCAGATGTGATCACATGACAACACCCTAAATAATTTAAATCCTCTCTCAGTGCTGGAGCTGTTCTGCTGGGGCCCCATGTTACAGGGACAGGCCAGTGGCACACCAGAGGAGTTCATCTTACAAGGCAGTTGTTACCAAGTGCCTCTGTCTGCAAAAGGAGAGGCAGGCACAGGAGCAAGAGGCTTCCCTCTGCTCACTCCATGAGAGCAGATCACTGCTCCTCTGCACCAGATCCCAGCCATGAGGCCCTGGTCTCTCCTTCTCTACACCCTGTGCATGTCTAAAAGAATGTTTGCAAGAGGCAAACTCCAACAAGAAGCAAGGTGTTTTGGATGCCTGTCCTCCACAGTCTGGCTACTAACTCTAAGCAGATGCTTCAGAGAAGTTTATCACCACACCTTGTACATCACAGAATCACAGAAAGGCTCAGGTTGGAAGGGACCTTCAGAGGTCATCTGCTCCAACCTCCCCACCATGGGCAAGGACACCTCTCAATCAAACTTGGCTGCTCAAGGCGTCATCCAACCTGGCCTTCAACGCCCCCAGGCAGGAGGCAGCCACAACCTCCCTGGGCAGCCTATTCCAGAGTCTCACCACCCTCCTGCTGAAGAACTTCTTCCTAAGTTCCAGTCTAACCCTGCTCTATCTGATCCATCCAGGATAAAAGGGTGATTATTTCCATAAGGAAATCCACTGCAATCAATAGATCTAAAAATGAGAACCAGATGCCAGCTTTCCATTGGTAAAACCCCACCCTTGCTCCTGGTTTGCCCTGCTATAGCAGAGAGCTGGCAGGGGCAGGAGAGAGTATTCAGACCAGTTCTGACTCCCAGTTTTCAGATCCTATTCAGAAACATAGCCAAATCAAGGAGCCAGTGGGAAACAAGAAAATTCACAGAATAGGATTCAAAACCAGAGCAGTCCAAGCCCTCCTACCCTGATATATTACAGAATCACAGAATTAAGCAGGTTGGAAAAGACCTCTAGGATCATCGAGTCCAACCTATCACCTAACCCTTCTAATTAACTAACCCATGGCACTAAGTGCCTCATCCAGCTTCTTTTTAAACACCTCCAGGGATGGGGACTCCACCACCTCACCAAGCAGCCCATTCCAATGCCAATCACTCTTGCTGTCAAGAACTTCTTCCTAACATCCAGCCTGAACCTGCCCTGGCTCAGCTTGAGTCTGTGTCCTCTTGTTCTGTCCCTGGGTGCCTGGCAGAAGAGACCAACCCCACCTGGCTACAACCTCCCTTCAGGTAGTTGTAGACAGCAATGAGGTCTGCCCTAAGCCTCCTCTTCTCCAGGCTGCACACCCCCAGCTCCCTCAACCTCTCCTCACAGGGCTGTGTTCCAGGCCCCTCCCAGTGAGTAGAAGCAGCAATCTTCTGAATGAGAATGCTCCTTAGGAAAGTAATGTCCCAGGAATATTCCAGCACGCTCTGGATCACAGAAACGCTTCTGCCATCGCAGGGGACAAAGCACCAGAAAGAAAAGAAAACTTGAATGAATTATTATTCTCATCTCAGCATACTCATCTATTCCTTGGAGAAGTCACACTGAATTTGAGACTCCTCTGCAATTCCAATTAATCACCATCAGCACAGTCAGTCCCAGCTGAAGCACAAGCATTGGCTGCTAACCCCAAGCACAGCTAACACGGACTGCTGCCTCCTGACACGTTACAAGGGAACACTGCCTACACTACATTCATCCTCAAACATCACTTGAGTGCCAGACCACTTTTACTCTTCACTTCCAAAATCACCACCCCCCTCCTTTTTTAAACTCTTCCAATACAAAAGCATTCATGAGCTGAGCAGCTGAATTCCCCTACAGCAACTGCTGTGAGCACTTCATCTCCTCAACAGAAAGGAAACTGCCACCTCAGAATCCTTCCCCATCACAGGGGCGTTTGAAGCCCTGTTTGTTGGTCTAAGCACAAGGCATGGAGTTCTCTGGCACTCTAGTTCTCACCAAAGCACAAGCATGAACTTTCTCTCTGGTGCACTATTAGCACCTGGCCATGATGTTTGCAGAAACAGCCCTTTGTGTGAAACAAAGCCCTGTGTGTGTCCAAGATGGACCAGATTCTCAGCTGGACTCTGAGTTCAAGGAAGTCTCCTCTAAATCTGTGTGCTGGCAGTGAAAGGCACAACAGTAGAAGGTAACAACCCTGCCCTGATCCCCAGGCAGTGCTGTGAAGCAGAAGGTATCTCATACTATGGAGGCTCCTGCAATGGAGGAGCTTCTCCTCCAAACTTATAATTATCCCAAAACTTCTCACAGATGAAGTTTTACATTCAGTTTTACATTCAGAACAAAGTCCTGCAAGAAGTCTCTGTGCTGCCTGGGGCAGGGCCCAATTCTCCACCACTCTGCTAAGTGACTCCAAAAATCTTGAGAAGTTGCTGCTGGGGACAGCCAGAACCGAAGCAGTGCCCAGGGAAGGCAGGAACCAGGGGATTAACTACAGAGAATCAGCCATGAGTGATTTTGTCCATTTGAGTCTGGCTCTGAGGAAGTCTCTGCAGATCACAGAACCTTAGAGGTTGGAAGGGACCTCCAGAGATCATTCGGTCCAACCTCCCTGCCAAGGCAGGATCCCCTAGGGTAGTCCACACAGGAAGGCATCGAGGCAGGTTTTTAAAGTCTCCAGAGAAGGAGACTTCACAACCTCTCTGGGCAGCCTGTTCCAAGGCTCTGTCACCCTCACTGTAAAGAAGTTTCTCCTCATGGGGAGCTGAAACCTTCTGTGTTCCAGTCTGTAGCTGTTGCTCCTGGGCGTACTGCTGCTGACCACTGAAAAGAGATTGGCCCCAGCCACTTGACACCCATTTCTACCACCGTGAGGGAAGAGTCTCAGTCTCTTCTCCATTCCCCCATCCCTAAGGCTGCCTGTACAGCAGGCAGCAGAGCCAAGATGCTCTCCCTGGGAAGTGGTGCCAAGAGGAACCTCTCACCAGCAGGAACAGACTCTGCCTCCACTCAAGGCCAGGCCCAGTGACCAGCCCAGAGAGGACACGCAGGTAATTTGCCTTTCTCAGAAGGAAGTTTGCTTTTCTCAGAAGGAAGTCTGCCTTTCTCAGAAGGAAGTTTGCCTTTCTCAGAAGGAAGCCTGCAGGAACCCACACCACTCACATGCCCACCTGTTCAGGCTCCTGAGAGCTGCCTCTTTCCATCTGAAAAAGCAACTTGACAAGTTTTTATTTATTTCAAGCAAGTAATGGCATGTGGGTCTTATTGCACAACCCATCAAGGCACTAACTTCAAAAGCAATGAACCTTACTCTTCACTCTTATTACAGTCAACAGAATTAAAGGACCTTTTTTTTAATTATTATTATTACATGGGGAGCTGGAGTGGTCTGAACCCAGGCTGAACTTCATCTCCTAAACAGGCTCAAACTCAAATCCCTACTCCAAGTGCTTCCAAACTTCAGGGCAGGTTGTGTCTGGCTTATGTCTCTTGGTCCCGAGCGTGCCAAGTCCTGCAGCTCCACGAAGGTCGTTGGCACAGCCCCAGCAAATCGGTGTGTTGGCTACTGGCCTCCGGGGAGGAGAGGCAGCGCCACACGGCACATACTGCAGCACGGTGACCTCGGGTGATAAAAGAACCCCAGGCAAATGAAGGGCAGGAGACAGCTCGGAGGAAACCAGTGCCAGAGCAAGGAGTGCCAAGGGCGGGCAGCCTAGGGGAGGCTGGGAGCGAGCGGCAGGCTGAGGCTGGGAGCGTTAGGTGCCGAAGCTGAGATACAGCAGAGCGGCAGCCGCAACCTGCCCGGCGGGGAGGGCTCTATAGCCTGTCCAACAGTGCCCTCTGGTGGTAGCAACCACAGCTGCCGCGGTGACCCGGCCTGAAGCGCAGGGCTCCTTATCTCCTCCTGACAGCAGTGACTCACCTGAGCGCAGAAACAACAGCTGCTAAGGCATTTCGCTGGAGCGAAATCCCTGGAGCTGTGGGCTCAGGCTATGGCTTTGGTCCAGCCAAAGGGTGAGAACTGCACAAGAGTCCGCGTGAGTGCCCTGGGCTTGCCCATGGCTACCAGCAGGCTTGCCCAGGCTGATCATAAACAGAGCTACACAAGCTCATCACCCAGCAAGGAGGCTGTCACATGGACAATGTCCTCCATGCAGCTGGCCAGCAGGCTGGCTTCCAAACATGGCTTGTTGCATTGGGGGGAAAAAGCAAACAAAACCCACCCAAAAACCTCAGCCCCCCAAACCCTCCTTCAGTTGTTTTCCCTGCTGTCTGTTTTAATCATAGAATCATAGAATGGTAAGGTTGGAAGGGACCTCAAGGATCATTAAGTTCCAACCCCCTGCCATAGGCAGGGACACCTCCCACTAGCACAGGTCACTCAAGGCCTCATCCAGCCTGGCCTTGAACATCTCCAGGGAGGGAGCAGCCACAACCTCCNAGAGTAAAGGGGCAAAATCCCCCCCCTTGCCCCGCCTCCCCCGCTTTTTTTTTTTTTTTTTCCCCATTTCAGTTGTAAAGAAAATTCTAGTTCAAAAGGCCTGACCTAAGAAAGGTGTAAACCACTCTAAAAATACCAAGTTGCTGTTTGGAGTGAACTCAGGCTTGGAGAGCCCTTGAGCTAATCCAGCCAGACAGTACCAGCACCCAGCAGCTTACTGCTGGCAGTGAGCTTGTGAGGCCATGGAAAGAAGTGAGGCTGGGCACAAGGGCAGGAGATTGCCACTCTCAGATGGCTGTTTTCTCACCAGCACAGGAGCAAGGAAATCACAGCCACCAAACCACTGACACACGTGAACAGGCACTGCATGGCAGACTCCTAAAAGAAGATCTCAGAAACCACAGAGGTGACACATAACAGCCTCCTGAAGGGAAGGATGGAGAAGTAAGACTTAGATGAGATCCAGCAAGTCAGAAGCTGGTTTTGCCCATGATGGCAAATCTGTGCTGAATTCTTTTGATGGAAAGGTTTCCCTTCCTGGCACCCAAGTTCTCCCACCGTAATCTGACTTCTGGTGGTCCACAGGCCAAGACTGTCAAGTTGTATGTGCCCCATAGCTTGAGGAAATCCATGGGCTGCCAGAGAAAAACAGGCGAGGAGCCAGCAAAACTCGAGAAGTGGGCAAGAGGCTTCTCTTCTGCTCCCCAAACCCACATACCAGATATATCATCAGTCTGAGCAGGGCAGAGTGCTCTGGGGCTGCCCCAGGATCACAGGGGTAGGTGTCAGCTAAGCTCTGTTAGCCAGCACATCCTTCCCCACCCAGTGCTGCCTTTTAACTGTCACAGCACAAAAGCAGGTCAGGTAACCAGCTCGATCTTAACCCAAAGCACCATGCAGCTACAGCTCTCCCCAGGACTCAGAAACCCAAAGGAGGTGCCCCACAACTCCCAGTAAGCTTTAGAGTCCCCAGGCCTTTTGGAGTGGGAAGTGGTGAAGGTGAGGGAGCAGAGCTATTGTTTTGCATGCCTGCTCCTCTGAACACCACATGCTGTCAAGTCGTCTTTACTCCTGGAGCTACCAATGCCCTTCAGAGGCAGGCACTTCCTGCTGCCAGGAACTGTGGAGCAAAGGCATTTTTTTTCCTTTTAAAAGCATAAGAAAGAGTAGAGCCTGGCAGAGTGCTCAGAATCTGTGCCCCAGGACAGTGGGTTCCTAAAAGAGAGACATAGAATCATAGAACCATAGAATCATGGAATGGTAAGGTTGGAAGGGACCTCAAGGATCATCTAATTCCAACCCCCTGCCATAGGCAAGGACACCTCCCACTAGCACAGGTTACTCAAGGCCTCGTCCAACCTGGCCTTGAACACCTCCAGGGAGGGAGCAGCCACAACCTCCCTGGGCAACCTGTGCCAGTGTCTCACCACCCTCACTGCAAACAACTTCCTCCTAACATCCAGTCTAGATCTCCCCTCTGCCAGTTCAGACCCATTGCCCCTCATCCTGTCATTGCAAGACCTTGTCAATAGTCCCTCCCCAGCCTTCCCGTAGGCCCCCTTCAGATACTGGAAGGCTACTCTAAGGTCTCCTCGAAGCCTTCTCTTCTCCAGGCTGCAGAGCCCCAACTCTTGTAACCTGTCCTCATAGCAGAGCTGCTGCAGCCCTCTGATCTGGATCTTATCCAGTGTGCTGAGAGCAGAGCCCAGAGCCCTGCTCCTCCTGTGCAAGGTTTTCTCATGTGGGCAACTCTGCCCTGCTCTACCCTTCTGCTTCCCAGTGAGAGTGCTCCAAGCCCTCTCTCAGCCTGCCCAGGCCTTCTCTGGCAGCTGGTGGTTTCAGGCAGTGTCTGGGAGGTGTGTATGAAAACCCAGCTCTCCCACTCCCTGTGGAGGAGTTAGACTTTGACACTGACTCATGGTGTGGGCACAGCCCCTGGGGACTTCTCAGCTGCAGGGAGCCAGTCAGTGACAGCACAGAGCAGGCAGCACCTGCATGGTGCAGAAGCAGAGCTACAGGCACACGGAGCACCACGAGGGAGGTGTCCCCTCCAGTAAGGCAGGCCAGAGAGGTGAGATATTTGGGATCCCAGTACCTTTCTGGTTTGGTTTGGTGAGGTTTTCTTTCTAGAAGTGGCTCTGTGGCTCCGTGTGCATCTAGATGGAAGGGGAGAGATCCACCAACTCATGCAGCCCCAGGACTCCCACTGTCCTGGGGCACTCTGACCTAAGCCCTGCCTACTGCCATCTGCTGCAGCTTCCAGAGTACATGTGGTGAGTACAAACACTCCCAAGTCACATCAGGTTTTCTTGCTGACAGCAAATATTTTGACAGAAGGCAAAACAAAAGAACTCTGAATACCAGCTAACTTGTTTCTAGCCTCCCTTGTCCTGCTGTAACATGAAATTCCAGTAACCCAAGAAGAAGACAGTGCAGATTAATGAGGTTCTCCTGGACACAAAAAAGGTTACCCACAATGTCAGACACTGCCAGTACAAACCCACCCACACAAGGGCAGGAACAAGCCCTCAAGAGGAAATGGCCTCAAGTAGCACCAGGAAAGGTTGAGGTTGGATATTAGGAAATCATTTCTTCCCCAAAAGGGTTGTCAAGCCCTAGAACAGGCCATCCAGGGAAGTGGTGGAGTCACCATCCCTGGAGGGATTTAAAAGATGGGTAGAGGTGAACAGTGACCTGGCAGTGCTGGGTTAATGGTTGGACTTGATGATCTTGAAATGTCCAGCACGGAGCCACAAAGCTGCTGAAGGCAGTGGAACATCTCCCTGCTGGGGAAAGGTTGAGGGAGCTGGGGTTCTTTAGCTTGGAGCAGAGGAGTTTATCAAGATGTGAAGAGCAGTGTCAGGAGGACAGAGCCAGGCTCTGCTCAGTGATGTCCAGTGATAGGACAAGGGGCAGAGGGTGCAACCTGGAGCAGAGGAGATGCCACGGGAACAGAAGGGAAAACTTTCTCCCTGAGAGAGTGCCAGAGCCCTGGAACAGGCTGCCCAGAGAGGTTGTAGAGTCTCCTTCTCTGGAGGCATTCAAAACCCACCTGGATGTGTTCCTGTGTGACCTGCCCTGGCAGGGGGGTTGGACTGGATGATCCTTTGATGTCCCTTCCAACCCCTAACATTCTGTGATTCTGTGAACTTAAAGGTATCTTCCAACCAAAACAATTCCACAATTCTATGACCCCCAACATGCAGGAGAAATGTGTGGCTGTGAAACCACATCCCATTGTTAAGATATCTGTACTGAGCAGCCCAGCACTCAGCTCCACACTAAATCCCTTGGGCAGCTGCTAAGGATGGGGTCTGAGCTACAGTGTCCCAAAGTGCTGAGATCAAGTCCAAGCTGTCTCTTTCAAACAAGCCTTTGTTCCCATATTGCTGCCCCATCTCATCTGAAGTGTAAATTCTCTGAACTGTTTAGGTCGTAATTATGATTTTCCAACATTTACATAGAACTTTTCTCTACTAAAAAAGAAAAAAGAAAAAACACAAAATCCAGACTAAAGTCTTCCACCAGGTGTTCAGCCACCCAGCTAAGCAGATTCCTGCTGTTTCCATGGTCTAGGTGATTGGATAGGGCTGGGTCATAGGTTGGACTGGATGATCTTGGAGATCTCTTCCAACCTGGCTGATTCGATTCGATTCGATTCTACTCCTATTCTATTCTATTCTATTCTATTCTATTCTATTCTATTCTATTCTATTCTATTCTATTCTATTCTATTCTCACATTGCTTTCTTGCACACAGTGATAAAATCAGTCAGAAGCTATTTTTCCCCCCAAATGATTCCCTGTGGTGCTGAAGCTCCTCCTATGAGGTCCTGGAGGGGATGCTGGAACGACCTACATGTTTGTATCTCTGACCGACTTTATAAATCACAGCACCTCTCAGATTCCCCACCAAGGCTCCAAAGCTTGCCCCCTTGGCTACTCCAACACTGCAGGATCCTCAGCCCAGAGGACCAAGAGAGGGCACTGCATCCTGCAGATACAGCCAGGAGCTCTCAGGGAAAGCAGCAGTTTCGTTTCCTGGCTGCAGGCACATGGCAGTAGCCTTGTTTCTCAAGGCACCTAGGCGCATGCTACTTGTTTGGGGTAGATCTGTGTCTGCCTAATCCTACCTGAGTCCTTTGGTCAGCCCTAACCAAGCTGGACACTGAGAGGCAGGTCTCAAAGGTCTCAAACTTCCCTCAGCTTCAGGAAACCTGGGAGCCAGGCAGCAGAGTCACGTTCCCACTGAGGACAGACTAAGCAGCTTGCCTGTTAGTCATCAGCAAATCCCCACGTGGGAAGGTAAAAGGCAATCAGGTGCACCAGGAATCCAGCTATATTAATCTTGCTGTTGGCATGCTTTAAAGAGTGAGGTAATTTTGGACCTTACAGGAGAGCTACAATGAAAGCAGGTTGCTGTATCTACTTTCAGAAGAATATCTGACAAGTACAGAGACCAAATTCCATGTGCCTGGAACTGGGCTGCTCCAGGGCAAGAGCCATTGCCTGCTGCACAAGAGGCTGGATCTGCTGCAGACAGGAGCAAAGACTGAGGCTGAAGGCAGCCCAGGAAGGAGTCAAGTGCTTCTGCTGTGCAGCGGGAGGGCGAGGCAGGAGAGGAGGCTGTGCAGCAGCAAAGGAGCCTCTCTGCACCCTGAGGTGGGAGATGATGCTGTAAAAGGCAGAGCTGATGGGCAAACAGCTCTGGCTCTCCGTCTCCTGCTCCCACAAACCGAGCACTGAGGCTCAGAAGTGGATTATGTTCAGCTCTGCCACTAACCTCCTTTGCAGTCCTAGAGAGATTCTCCCCTCTTGGTGAGGATTACCCTTAAATGAGAGGACCAGCTAGAGAGGTGGGAATCTCCCTGCACGTTTATAAATAGTTCATCTACGCCTTCCACAGGAGGGCAAATGCCACTAAGCAGCTTTAACGGCAGCCCCAGCAAACCACAACAGGAGCAGCAGCAACGTGTCCAACGTGTTCTTATTTGCAGCATCCATCACACTAACAGGGACAAATAAAACCTGGAAGAAGCCCCAGGACACTGCCAGTTAGTGAAGGCAAGACAGGCCTGGAACATAGTCAAGGATCAGTAGTTCTGAGTCTGTGAAACAGGCCGGGCAAGTCACATGAACCGAGCACAGCAGTGGCATCTCTGGTCCCCACCTTGTTCTCCCCACAAGCCTGGGCCACACCTGGCATGTTTTCCAGACCAAGCTGTGGCCCTCATTCTGCCCACACACCAGGCAGAGCTTACACCTTGCCAAACAGTTTTGTACAGATCGCAGTGTGGGAGAGAGGAGAGGGTTTTGAGGCATAAATAGAACAAGCCCAACCTGGCTGTGCAAGCAAAGTGATTCATCACCACTAAATCACCTTAGCATCAGCGTCCTATGGCCAGACCTCCCAGTGCCAGTGATGTGCTGCAGATGATCCTTGAGGTCCCTTCCAACCTTACTATTCTATGATTCTATGATTCTATATCCAAGGGCTGGAGCACCTCTGCTGTGAGCACAGGCTGAGGGAGCTGGGCTTGTTCAGCCTGCAGAAGAGAAGACTCCAGGGGGACCTTAGAGCTGCCTTCCAATAGCTGAAGGGATCCTACAGGAAGGCTGCAGAGAGACTTTTCATCAGGGTGTCTAGAGACAGGATAAGGGACAATGGTTTGAAGCTGAGGGAAAGCAGGGTTAGACTGGAGCTTAGGAAGAAGTTCTTCAGTAGGAGGGTGGTGAGACTCTGGAATAGGCTGCCCAGGGAGGCTGTGACTGCCTCCTGCCTGTGGGTGTTGAAGGCCAGGTTGGATGAGGCCTTGAGCAGCTGAGTCTAGCTGAGAGGTGTCCCTGCCCATGGTGGGGAGGTTGGACTAGATGAGCTCTGAGGTCTCTTCCAACCTGAGCCTTTCTGTGATTCTATGATTGTGTGACATGGGCTGTGCCACTTGCCTGGGCCCTCCTTTGGGAGACAAACACCATGGCCACCACCTTTCCTGTATAGCATGAGGAAGTGCAGCAAACACATCCTCCACCCCACAGCACAGCCAAGGCCCACCCTTGAGCACAGAGGTGAAACAAGCTGGACTGATGAACTGCAGCCCAGCAGCAGGAGCTGCTTGCTCTGTAGGTTGTGTTTCTTAAGTCGGAGTTTCTGCCCCAAATCCTACAAGTCAGGAAAGCTTTGCTAGGTCATCTCATAAGCATCACCTCCAAGAGCACTGGTTCAGCTGCTGCTACCAGCCTTGCTCCCAACACTACAAGAAATTCAGTTCTTTTAAGCAAGCAGGTTTTAAATTACTGTGCTGTCACTGCTTTGGCTCATTTGTCACTGCAAAAAAAAAAAAAACCAAAACAAAACAGTGTAAAACAGAGAAAGTGTTTGCAGGCCTGCAACACAGAACACCCTTGTTTTCACTGAGGTCTCTAGCTCTGACAGAGTGAACCTCAAAGATCCAGCCTGCCCAACAAAAAAATGACTTCCTGCTGCAGGACAGCATTCATCACTGCCCAGCAACATCAGGATTTAGAGACCAGTCAGAGCCTACAGCACCAGGTGCTGCATGGATAAACAGCCCCTGCTCTGGAGCTTTAACACAGGAAGGACATGGACCTGATGGAGCAGGTCCAGTGGATGGCCATGAAAATAATCATGGAGTCGGAGCACCTCTGCTATGAGGACAGGCTGAGGGAGCTGGGGATGTTCAGCCTGGAGAAGAGGAGGCTCCAAGGAGACCTAATGGAGGCTTTACAGTACCTGAAGGAGGCTACAAGAAGGCTGCAGAGAGACTGTTTACAAAGGCCTGTAGTGATGAGGGGCGATGGCTTCAAACTAGAGCAGAGCAGATTTAGATTGGATGTTAGGAACAAGTTCTGCACCATGAGGGTCCTGGAACACTGCAACAGGTTGCCCATGGAGGTAGTTGAGGCCCCACCCCTGAAGATATTTAAGGTGAGGTTCAACAGGGCTCTGGGCAACCTGATCTAGTTGAGGATGTCCCTGCTGACTGCAGAGGGGCTTGGACTGGATGACTTTGGAAGGTCACTTCCAATCCAGATCTTTCTGTGATTTTGTGAGGTCTTTTCAAAAGCAGCAGCCAGGCAAATGCAACAGGGAGAAGGAAGGGGAGAATTAACCACATCACACCTCCATGTAGTGTCATCTTGTAGTGAGGTGATTTTCACTATGATTATTTGAGGACTGAAAGGAGCAAGAGCTTATTTCATGCTTTAGAGATGAAGTATGGATGTGCCTGCGAGAGCGGCATGCAGGCAGCAGAGACTGCAGCTTCTGTGGAGCCTTGCACAATGTAATGAAGCATGAAAAACTAAGGAAGTTGTTGCTGCAGCATGGTAGGAGATCAAAGGCTGGGAGCACCCCAGGAGTGAAAGGAGGAGCTGATAAGAGGGTACAGTAACAGAGCTGATTCATGGGTGCACCTCAGCCCCCAAGCGCTGCGCTGGAGAAGATAGAGAGCCTTCAGATGAGTCACTGACAGATCAAATGCCTGTCAAAGGGACAGCATGGTTGTGCCTGCCAGCAGGAGAAATCCAAGGCTTTAGGCTCTCCCAGCCTTGAAGAACCTGTTTCTGAAAACTTCAGCCTTGCGTTTGAACCAAAAATAATCACACGCTTCCACCTCCCCTGTGATCCCACCTGCCGATCCCTAAGCACAGCACCAAGGCCTTCCTCTGGCACAGAGTGCCTGCTGCCTCCACACAGGGCTCAATTTGTTTCAGCTGCCCTCCAGTCTGTACCTAATAATCTGCAGAAACAACAGAATCAGCCTGAATTAGTAACTGAGAGACCCTGTGCAGATGCTCTCAGAGCAACGATAATGTTAAAGACACTGAAAAAGGGGGAAGGGTTCTCCCACCACAGCCCCTCTGCCTAAGCAGCCCTAGATTTTTTAAGTCAGGATAATAAGTTTTCACCTCTCCCACCTCCACATGCCTGCATGGTGCTGCTGGTGCCAAGCAGCTGCAGTGTTCCAGTACAAAATCCTGGCAGCGGGACACGGCTCCAGGTTTCCACAGCACCGAGGGCAAATGAGGTGATGTTTTGATCAGGAGGTGGAGGTGCCTCTCAAAAGCAGGCCAGGAGCTGTGCACCAGTCTTTAATATAAACCAGGGGGTTGTGCTGATTTAAAGCCAGCACCACACAGGCCTGTGCTGCCTTGGAACAGGGTAAAAACAAAAAGGTACCAGATTTGCAAACCAGTTTCCATCGGGTGAGTCTCTCCCTCGGCAGACTCCTTCCCACCTATTCTGTGCTTCACTAATTAGAGCTTAAAAATCCTCCAGCTTCACAGACTTGTTCCTCAAGCTTCAGTGCAGAAGGCAGACAACGAGGAGCTGAAGAAGCAGCTCTTTCTTTAAAGGTCAAAACCTAATTCAGAAGGAATCTGCACAGGGCAAAAAGCCAGCAAGGAGCTCCCTGTTGCTCTACCACATTGCTGCGCCACGTTTCAGCCTCCATCAAGGAAACAAAGCCAGCTGCTTTTGTTCCTGGATATCAGACCCACAGGCACTCCAGAGAGCAGCCTTCACCCTCGGAGCACTGCATGTTAATACAAGCACTGCTGCCACACTGCACTGCCATTAGCTAGATTGATAGCCTAAGCTGAGCATAGGCTATCAACCTTGAACTCGCTGTGCTGCTTCCCACCTGCCTAAACAACCTCCATGCTGCTCTCCTCTACAGCCTCCCCCACATTTGCAGTGAATTCACAGAATCACAGAATTGTCAGGGTTGGAAGGGACCCCAAGGATCATCCAGTTCCAACCCCGCTGCCATGGGCAGGGACACTTCACACTAGATCAGGTGGCCCAGAACCACATCCAGCCTGCCCTTAAAGACCTTCAGGGATGAGGCTTCCACCACCTCCCTGGGCAACCTGTTCCAGGGTCTCACCACCCTCATGCTGAAGAACTTCTTCCTAACATCCAATCTGAATCTCCCCACTTGTAGTTTTGCTCCATTCCCCTAGCCCTATCACTACCCAACACCCTAAAAAAATCCCTCCCCAGCTTTCTTGTAGGCTCCCTTCAGATACTTGAAGGCCACAATAAGGTCTCCTCAGAGCCTTCTCTTCTCCAGACTGAACAGCTCCAACTGTCTGTCTCCACAGCCTCGAGCACAAGCCCTACGAGGAGAGGCTGAGGGAGCTGGGATTGTTTAGCCTGGAGAAGAGGAGGCTCAGAGGAGACCTTATTGCTGTCTACAACTACCTGAAGGGTGGTTGTGGCCAGCAGGAGGTTGCTTTCTTCTCTCAGGCAACCAGCACCAGAACAAGAGGACACAGTCTCAAGCTGTGCCCGGGGAGGTTTAGGCTCGAGGTGAGGAGAAAGTTCTTCACTGAGAGAGTCATTCCCCACTGGAATGGGCTGCCCAGGGAGGTGGTGGAGTCACCGTCCCTGGAGGTGTTCAAGGCACGTTTGGACGTGGCACTTGGTGCCATGGTCTAGTCTTGAGGTCTGTGGTAGTGGGTTGGACTTGATGATCTTTGAGGTCTCTTCCAACCTTGCTATACTGTGATACTGTGATACTGTGATACTTTTTTTATTAACAGGAGAGGTACTCCAGCCCTCTCTCTGATCATCTTCGTGGCTCCAACACATCCATATCTTTCCTGTAATGGGGGCTCCAGAACTGCAACAATTCACAGCTCTGCTGATTGTAGTAAGACTGCAAGGTCTGTAAGCAGTGATTGGCATCTCAACAGCATAAGAAGGGATCAGCAAACAAGACTGGGACAAATGGAGGACAACGGCAAAGCAACCCAAAGGGTGCCCTGTAAATCGTATGGTGCCTCACAGATTTGTTCAGCAGAACACCACCAGAATAAGTTTCCATTTCAGGTTGTTTCACTTCTAAAATGTCACTGCCTGAGCGTGCCCTGCACCCACTGAGCTCTGCAGGCTGCTATTACGTCAAGTTTCCTCAGCTCTCTTGGCTGAAGGCTGAGTGAGCCTTCAAGTGCCTGCCTCTGGGTGGGTCTCTCAGGGTGCTGCTGCAGTTTGACACTGAATATCCTGTTTGTATCACTTCTCCCCTTCACCAGCAGCTCAGCCTAGGGCCACTCCAGCATCAGAATTAGTTCTGTGCTTGCAGCTCAGATACTGAACTCACACATTAACATGCCACTGATCTAAACTGACAGTAAAGAACTGTAGCCAACTTCGGGAGAGAAAAGATCTTGAAAAGAAGTGCTTTCACCTACAGCCATGCACATTAACAATGGATTAGTCGTAACTGCAGGTTTTTTAGGGCTCTGCTCCAAGTCTGAATTTACTGAATGGCTTCATTCTGCATTTCTACATCTTGGTGCTTTCAGCTCGTTTCAGAGTTCAGCCTTGGCTCTCCTCTTCCACAGCTCGGGAAGCCTGTTTCAGGAAGGGTGAACCTCCTTGCAATTGTTTCATTCTCCAGCCTAGAGCTGTGCAGATGCTTTGTGAGACCCAGGAGAAATAGTCTGAGTCAAAGAGCTGGAACAAACTCACCGAGTGAGACCGAGGGGGCAGATCTGCTGAGCCCCTGGAGTCAGCTGCCCTCTCCTTTCAGTCCTGTTTCCCCTAGTGTACTGCTCCGCTCTTTTCACACTCACGTCATGCTGCTTCCATTCAAGGGAAACAGCGTGAAACTTCATTCCTGCATTCAGGAGACCAGCAGGTATTCAGCTTCTGCTGCCCAAAACCGGTCATGCCTCAGCTCCTGTTCCCTTTGGACGCTGGAACAACGACGGGGACAGGCTTGCTGGAGGAGGCACATCCACACCGCCACATCTGTTCACCTTTCTCCTTTCCCATTCTGCCCCACTACAGTTTGTAGCAACTGTAAAAATGAGTACATGTCGAGGAGCTAACCAGAGCCCTCCATCCCCCAAAAAGGCTTGTTAGATAACTCATCTTAAAGGCACTGTATTAGAGCTAAACACTGTCATTATGATTAGCAGGGCACATGAGTCCCAGCTGGAAACCGAAGTAAACTGCCTCTTCGCAAATCACTGCTGACAGCAGGCCTTGCCTTGCCAGTTACCCTAGAACAAATCTCCCTTCTAGCTGCCCAAAAGCTGTGAAGGCAGAAAAAAAAAAACACCTCCTAACAGATAAAAAGTACATTGCATGAACCTTGTGTCTGCTGAAGGCTTTGTTTTGTGCGAAGCTGCACAGCTACCTGAGCTGCCAAATGCATCTGTGCAACGAGATGGCTGAGAAGGGATCTTATCAGTGTCTAGAAATAGCTGAGGGGTGGGTGTTGAGATGAAAGTGCCAGGCTCATTGTGATGGTGCCCAGTGGTAGAACAAGGAACAGTGGGTGTAAGATGGAACATAGGAGGTTCCCCCTCAACATGAGGAGAAACTTCTTTACGCTGAGGGTGCTGGAGCATTGGAACAGGCTGACCAGAGAGGTTATGGAGTCTCCTTCTCTGGAGACTTCCAAAACCCATCTGGATGCATTACTGTGTGGCCTGCCCTAGGTGACCCTGGTCTGGAAGGGGGGGGTTGGAGTCAGTGATCTCTGGAGGTCACTTCCAACCCCTAACATTCTGTGATTCTATGATTCTGTGATCTACTTTGTTACTTGCCAATTGCAGCTGCACTTCTCAAGGGGTTTACATAGTTCTTCACTACACAAATGCTTTTAACCTCTCTGCTAAAGGCAGCCAAACATCATTGATCAGTATCTACAGATAAGAAATGTGATTTTCCAAGAATTCAGGGGGTTTTGCACTGTCTGGTCCTTGAAGCACTTTCTTAAAACCCACCTATTACATTTAGCTATATATAAAGCAGAAGCAGGAAACTGGAAGAAACTGGGTGGCTGAAGGAAGGAAGGGAGGGAGGGAAGGGAGGGAGGGAAGGGAGGGGGGAAAGGGGGAAGGAAGGGAAAGAAGGAGGGAAGGGAGGGAGGAAGGGATAAAGGGAGGGAAGGGAGGGAGAGAGGAGGGAAGGAGGGAGGGAGGAAGGGAAGGAAGGAAGGATAAAGTCATTCCAGAAAACCTAAACTAATTCTTTGCAATACTACACAAAATCTGGGTTCTATGACAGCTCAGCTACTCTCTCTTCAGGTAGTAAGGAGTTCTTTACCCCAAAACCCAGCTAAGCTAAAAAGCAAGAAGTGCCTTGCCCACCCAAACCATAAGATTAGGGAAACCTTATTCCTCTTGTCAGTGCTTGGTATGTTTTGGGGTACAGGGACAAGATATTGCCCATCAGCAAGTTACTTTCTTGTCTCCACTGAACAATGAGATTTCCTGCAAGACAATATCACTTGCTTTGCTGCCTCTTCTGATAATCTAATTCAAGTCTACTACATATGTGTTTACCCTGCAGCCTGTGGAGAGTGCTTCTGTTCATCTGGTGGACAGGACAAAAGCTTCATCTTACAATCCTGAGATCCAGTTATATTAGGTGCCTAATCCCAAACTATTAACATCAGAGGGGAAAGTGTTCTCCCCTTCCAGGCAAAGGATTTCAAACAGGCTCACACACACTCTTCATTCAAGCAACAACTGCAAAGGAATCTCTTCTAGCTGCTTTAACTCCAGTTCTTATACAACTCCTTTGCTGTAGTGGAGTCCTGTAGTTAAATTTTGTTCTGATTTCCCATATTTAGTCATTATTTATGAAAGGTTTATGAGTAGTAAGTTTTAGCTTGTACTAAGCTTCCCCTGGCAATATTTTCCTCTGGTACTTCTAACAAAATATGAGGAGGAAACTCTTTACCCTGCATATAAATGAAATTAAACATTGGGTGGCACCATACTAAACCCTGCATTTCCTTCTATGTAATAGTTGTGGCTGGGAAGGTAAGTGAAGGAAACAGAACCAGGGCAGCAAAGGATGCTCCCAATTACATGTGAGATTTTGGCTCTAATTCCCCAACAGCTGTAAACAGAGGAAACCCCAAGCTCAACAAGCCAGAGAGCCACCTCTTAGCCTGTCTGGCTGCATGTGTATGTTCCACCAGCACAATACAGCTGCTTCTCTTTGAGGAAAAACTCTGCATTTGCTGTTTAGTGAGCTTGCAAACACAGGACTGGCTTTACAAGGAGGTGTGAAGAAAAGCATTTTCACTTAAAAAGACAAAATAATTCAACACTCCTACTGCAGCACCTCTGCAGAATTGATTGCAACTCTCCATCAAACTCTATCTGGCAACTCCAAGGTCAACATAAAAAAACAGGTTTGATGTCACAGCATGACCACTTACCAAAACTGCTGTTTCTGATCCAAATGGTCTCTTTTCTGTAACACAGGGTTTCCTCATGTCCACACATGCTTAAGGATGCACACAGGATGCATGCTGTACAGAGTAACTACCTTCCATAAATCAAATAACTAGCAAATGTGTCATATCACACAGGCACAAACTCCAAGTTATCCAAAGGCAGATCTTGAGGATTCCTTGCTTCAATTTCTTTCCTTCTCTTGTCTCCTTGCACTTCTTGGAAAGCAGGGAACTGCTTGAAAGAGTCCAGTGCAGAGCCACAAAGCTGCTGAAGGCAGTGGAACATCTCCCTGCTAAGGAAAGGCTGAGGGAGCTGGGGCTCTTTAGCTTGGAGCAGAGCCTGAGGGGTGACCCTTGTTTATCATGTTTATCAAGATGCAAAGGGCAGTGTCAGGAGAACAGAGCCAGGCTCTGCTCAGTGATGTCCAATGATAGGACAAGAGGCAATGGATGCAAGCTGGAGCAGAGGAGGTGCCACAGGAACAGAAGGAAAACCCTTTGCTCTGTGAGGGTGCCAGAGCCCTGGAGCAGGCTGCCCAGAGAGGCTGTAGAGTCTCCTTCTCTGGAGGCATTCAAAACCCACCTGGATATGTTCCTGTGTGACCTGCCCTGGGTGATGCTGCCCTGGCAGGGGAGCTTGGACTGGAAGATCTTTTGAGGTCCCTTCCAACCCCTAACAGTCTGTGATGCTGTGATTCTCTCACTGCTTTTCTTGTTCTCAGACAAATTTGCTCTGCTTCTCCTTGCAACTTTTCTCCAAGTGACAACACACGAAAAACATTTGCAAACTGAGCCTTCCAGGCTGAGTAACTTCTAGAAAAAGGTGCATCCATTCTTTCACTAAGCTGGAATGCAGGACCTTGTCCTTTAAGCAGTCCCAGGGGAGATGCTGTCAGTGCAGTAAAGATGCTGTAAAAACTAATTTTAGGAGAAGCACACCTCACTGTCAGTTACGTTGAGCTCCTGTGTCCAAGTGTTGCCCTTACATTTTGGGAAAGGCAAATTCCCTTCAAACTTCCTTCAGGACAGCTGGGCATAGGTAACTTAACAGTAAAGAACTTTCTTCTTTCTTAGTCACCTGGGATCACAATCAGTTCCTCCATTAGTTCTGGTATGTTTTCATTAGTTAGCTCAGCACAAATTTACAGGAGCACTTCCTTGAATAAAACCTGAAGGCAATAATGACATCTAATAAAATACCTTACTTTTTCCTACAATTTTTTTTCCCCATTCATGGGGGAAACAATGCCAGCTGACTTCATCAGGCTGTGAAGATTAAACCATGCTTCAGAAATGAGAAAGTGTAATTTCAGTGTTGGTCACATATGAGTCAATATTCAGCATATTAACTGAATGCATTTGAAGTGCTGGAATTTTTCTGAAGCCTGCCAAGCTTGAGCCATAACAGCTTCTTTTATAACTGGAGATCAGGGTGAATGAAAGACTTTCCTTAGATCCAGAAGCTGAAGTGGAGAGTCAAATGCACATTACCTCCATCCCACTGAATGTCAGCCTATAGGAATGAAAAATAAAATAAAAATAATCAGGGATGAACCAGCAAGATGAAAGAGCTGTGATTACCTCTGGGGTTACTATATAAGGAACATGACAGCACTGGTGACATACTGCAATCTAAAACTAACCCAAAACTTTGCCAGTCCAACAGGCTGATCCATCAGTTTGTCTCTTTGGAGAGTGTCCAGAGAAGGGCCACGAGGATGATCAAAGGGCTGGAGCTCCTCTCCTATGGAGAGTTGGGGCTGAGAGAGTTGGGGCTGTTCAGTCTGGAGAAGAGAAGGCTCTGAGGAGACCTTATTGTGGCTTTCCAGTATCTGAAGGGGGCTACAAGAAAGCTGGGGAGGGACTTTTCAGGGTGTTGGGTAGTGATAGGACTAGGGGCAATGGAGCAAAACTAGAAGTGGGTAGGTTTAGATTGGGTGTTAGGAAGAATTTCTTCAGCATGAGGGTGGTGAGACCCTGAAACAGGTTGCCCAGGGAGGTGGTGGAAGCCTCATCCCTGTGAGGTTTTTAAGGCCAGTCTGGATGTGGCTCTGAGCAACCTGATCTAGTGTGAGGTGTCCCTGCCCATGGCAGGGGGGTTGGAACTGGATGATACTTGCGGGCACTTCTAGCCCTGACAATTCTGCGATTCTATGATTCTTTCTACAGACAAACTCATGAGCAGCAGCAGACCTTGAAAACTCCTGTGGGTTAGACAGCTGACTACTGACAGTGTGCCCTGCACTTGCAGGTTTCCTTCAGGCTGACTGTGATTTGTATCTCTGACTTCAGACAGCACTTTCTAGATTCCTAACGCCAGTGCTTTCAGTGAGTCAGCCACTGCTAACACAGAATAGTTTGCCAGAAAATTCAAGCCTTAAAGACAAATGTATGTATGCAGATAACAGCACTCCTGACAAATCTCTTTATCTGTTTTCTCCTTCCTCCTTTTTTCTCTGGCCATAGAAGAGACATTACTAAAATGAGGTGGTGACTTTTGCCTGGGAGCTCGCCAGGAGATCCAAATCTCCTGACTTCACTGCAGTGCCGGAGTGCACTAAATGGTTTTTAAGAAATTCATACAACTTATTTTCAGCTTTGGGCATTAATAATATACCTCATTTTTTGCTCTCTGATTGCACTGCTCTTCGTTTGGTACAGATTTGCACCTCTCTTTGCTATATTGTAGGCTTAAAGAACACATTTCCACAGAGAAATATGCTAGGAGCTGGCAGTGACAGCAGCGCACTCAGCCTGCAGTCAGGGTGTGCTCCTGTGAACCACATCCTCCACCCCAGCAGGCCCAAAATGCTGCTGCTCACCCCCTATGCTCCAGGACTTGCTGTCCAGCTGCCATCCACAAATTGGGCTGTCTTGTCTAGAACACATTTTACCCAAGAAAAGGTGGTTGGATTATCCTTGAGGTCCCTTCCAACTTCGGATTCTGTGGGCGCCGGGGAGACCTACATTTCAATATCCGAAGGGGTCCTACAGGAAGGCGGGGGAGGGACTGTTTGGAAGGGCTTGTAGTTGACAAGGGACAATGGTTTAAACTGGAGCAGAGTAGACTTAGGTTGGACATAAGGAAGAAGTTTTTTACAACGGGAGTGGTAAAATACTGGAACAAACTGCCCAGGAATGTGCTTGAGGCCATGTTCCTGGAGACATCCAAAATCAGACTCAATGTGACTGTGGCAGCCAAGTCTAGTTGGAGGTGTCCCTGCTGCTTGCAGGGAGGTTGGACAAGATGACCCTTGTGGGTCCCTTCCAGCCCAGAATCACAGAATCACTGAGGCTGGAAAAGACCTCTGAGATCACCAAGTCCAGCCTATAACCTAACACCATCACATCAGCTAGCCCGTGCCACCAAGTGGCACCGCCAATCTTAAACACCTCCAGGGATGGTGACTCCACCACCTCCCTGGGCAGTCCACTCCAGTGCCTAATCACCCCTTCTGTGAGGAAGTGCTTCCTAATATCCAACCTAAACCTTCCCTGGCACAGCTTCAGGCCAGGCCCTCTTGTCCTATCACTGGTTGCCTGGGAGCAGAGCCTGACCCCCACCTGGCTACAACTTCCCTTCAGGTAGTCGTAGAGAGTGATAAGGTCCCCTCTAAATCTATTCTCCGGGCTGAGCACCCCCAGCTCCCTCAGTCTCCCCTCATCAGCCCTCCAGCCTCCTCCCCAGTCTCATTGCTCTCCTCTGGACCCACTCCAGCACCTCAATATCCTTCTTGAAGTGAGAGGCCCAGAACTGCACTCAGTACTCGAGGTGAGGCCTCAACAGTGCCGAGCACAGGGGCAGAATCACATCGCTCGTGCTGAACGCAATCCGTGAAACACAGATTTTGGCAGGGGCCGGGGCGCGGTTTCACTTAAACCCGAGAGGCGGGCAGCTGCGGCCGCCTCCCCGAGCCGCTCACACGTTGCCCACTGCCACCCTTGCGCATCCTCCCCTCGCACCTTTCCCGAGCCCGCCGTGTTTCGCCGCGCGCGTCCAGCCGCCGCCCCTGCGGGACTCATACAGCGCCAGAGCAGTAATTACAGGAGGCGCTACCTGCGGGCAGGGTGCCGCCTACGCGCGGTAACACGGCTCCCTCGGGGCGGGCTTCGCCGCATCGCCGGGCCGCGGGCGACTCCGGCCGGGGGCTCGTTGCCGCAGTAACGCCGCTTCCCTCACGTGACCCCTCGGGCACACCCCTTTCCCGCTCCCGTTGCCGTAGCGACGGCGGCTGACTCGTGGGCGTCCTTCTCCCTTGCCCGCTCCATTCATGCTGGGGCTGCGCCTCCCCTCCTCACGTGACGCGGGCTCTCCCCGGCCGGGCTTCAGTGGCCGCTTCCGGGCTGAGGGGCGGGGCAGAGGGGCCGCGTGTGCGAGGAGGGCGCGCTGGGGGGCGGGGGAGGGGAGAGGCGCTCCCGTCAACATGGCGGCGCACGGGGCGGGCAGCGCCTGAGCCCGGCGCCCCTCGGTTCGCAGCCCCCTCCCCTTACCCCTCCTCCTCCCCCTTCTCCCCCGGCCCGGCTCGGCCCGGCCTGGCCTGGCTCGGCCCGGCCCGGTGCGGCCATGGAGAGCGAGGAGGAGCAGCACATGACCACGCTGCTCTGCATGGGCTTCTCGGACGCGGCCGCCATCCGCAAGGCCCTTCGCCTGGCCAAGAACGACATTAACGAGGCCGTGGCGCTGCTCACGAACGAGCGGCCCGGTCTCCACTACGGCGGCTACGAGCCCATGGAGAGCGGACAAGGCCCCCCTGGCGGGCACGGTTCCCCCGCCGGCGGGCAGGGCCCCCGCGGCGGCGACGGGGACGGCAGCGGCGGCGGAGGAGGAGGAGGCGGCTTCGACCCGCCGCCCGCCTACCACGAAGTAGTGGAGACCGAGGTGAGCTGCGGCCTGCCCCGGGAGGGCTGCCCCCGGCGCCGGCCTCCTGTCAGCGCCGGCCGCCCCGTGGGGCGAGTGGAAGCTCCTCGGGAGCCTCCCTGCTGCGGGGTTGTTGGCGGACAGACGCCGCCCCGGGACGCGGGTGCCCCGGGGGAGCCTCAGCTCCCTCACGGATCGGCGGCTTCTCTTCCCACCGCCCTCCCGCCTCGCCAGCTCGCTCCCTTTCGGGGACGCGGACTGCGCGCCGTGGATGCGCGTTTCGATCGCTGCAAGGTGAAGAGCACCCAGGCTTTTCTCTGGCATTCTAGGAATGTGTGGCTACCATAGGATCATTTATTTTTTTCTTTCTGCACACACTTCCCCCCCCACCCCCACCTCCCCTCCTGTGCCTTCTTGCATAATCCGAGTGACTAATGACTATTTTTTTTTTTTTAACTGTTTGCACAATGCGATGGAAAGAGCACTCTGGGTATTACTTTATGTGCAGTTTTATTAGGATAAGCTAAGTATCTGTTCTGAAACAGGATTGCAGTGAGTTCAGATATTTGCCAACCACAGCCTTTAACTCAGAACTTAAAATTATAGCTGCCTTCTGAAACGGTCCTGAAGTAGATGAAAGTGATGGAGAATGCCAACCTTTTCCAGTTTCTCCCTTTCCTTCTTGTCTGCCTATTTCTCTTTTCCATCCTTTTCCAGAGCACTGGACTCTGCAGTGCTCACGATGCTTTCCCAGCAGCCTGGAACAGCCTTGTAGAACTTAGCTGTAAAGCCCTCTGCTCCTGCAGGCCTTTTTCCCAAAGCGCTCGTATGAAAAGAGCTAATTAGTAGTGTCCGGACTCTGGAACTTGTGGGGATGAGAACAGAAGAACAGCCCAGCAGTGTGGTACCGAAGGGCCACTTTGCACAGTGTCCCTCTGAAGAAGTGGTCAGTAGCAGATGCCTGAGAATGTGAATAAAAAGCAGGGAAGCTCATGTACCCTCCTAGGCTTCAGTGAACAGGACCCTGAGGATTTACTGCATCAGCAGTGGTATCTTTGTCTGTGTGTGCATATATCTCTACATACATACATGAAAGCCACGTGCACATTATCTTGTATAAAGTTGCACTTGCATAGATCATCCACATCCATAGCCTCAGCATGTTGAAGGCCAGTCTTGCACAATACTGATACGTGATCCTGTTCACTGAATTAACTGGGTTAGATCCTTAGCTCATATAAGCTGCTGCTGTGTGCTCGTGGGGTAAGGTGATCTGTGGGATGGCATGTGTGCCCTGCAGAAGAGGAGTCACAGTTCAACTTCACTGATTGAAGCTGTAGGGAACTGGTTTCTAACCTTGGCTGTGGAGGGATGGGAGCAAAAGGGAGTTCTGCTCGCTTGCATTCAGAGCTCTGTAGCCACTAAGGGTGGATTTTTCTATCAGAGTTATGTCTGGGACAAACTGTATAGTCAGTGAGATGTCTCCAGAGAAGCTGTCACCATAAACTCCAGAGAAGCACTTCCCTCCCCTCCACCACCTTGTTCATATTACAAACGACACTCTGACAACTCTTGTGAGGGTTTGTGGCTCCCGTTATTTCAGCTCGTTTGTCTGATCAATCTTAGTTACACTTTATAATTCCCTCTGCCACTCACGTCCTTGTTTGCTTTCACTTATGCTCTTGTTAACCCCCAAGAGGGAAAGCAAAACATTTCAACAAGAGGCAAATGACTGCTGTCAAGCCGGTGTTTCAGAAGGGCTGAAGTATCTTGCTGCATGAAACTTTGTATAAATTCAGGCCTCAGATCTAGCGACTGGATTCGTGTGTGTGTGAGCATCTGGCACACAAACCAGTGTGGGGTTTTAATGGAAGTTATTACACCTATGGAAATCTTAAGGCTCAGGATTGTTGCCTGTGCATATTTGTCTGGCATTGCAGTACAGCCTATCAGCTTTTGACATGTAATTCCTTCCTCCCCTCCTCTTTTATAAAATTCTTGGGGGGTGGTGGTAAATCTTCATATGTAATCTAGAACTGCATGTTCTAGATTAGCCATACAGGCATTATTTAAGTGTAAGTAGTCCTCCATTCAACACGAGCTGATGGCTGCACAGAAAGCCTTCACACAAATAGCTATATTATTCATTGTAGTCATACACATTATGTTGAAACATATTGTACCCCAGGCTGGCATGTGCTAATTCCGGTGTTATTTTGGGGTTTCTTCCTCTCAGTATCATCTCCCTTTCTCTGACAGCAGGCAAAGTGTGTTTTTCTCCTTGTCGTCATACATCATAGAATGGTTTGGCTTGAAAGGGACTTCCAAAGGTCATCCAGTCCAACCCCCATGCTATGAGCAGGGACATCCTCTGCTAGATCAGATTGCTCAGAGCCTTGTCAAGCCTCACCTTGAGTATTGGCAGGGATGAGGCCTCAGCTACCTCCCCCTGCAACCTGTTGCAGTGTTCCAGCACCCTCATGGTGCAGAACTTGTTTCTAACATCCAAATCCTGTGCAGCCCAGACAGCAACCG
>WBNM01032663.1:6418-34710 GCA_013399055.1 Ramphastos sulfuratus | reverse complement strand
AGAATCCCCTCCCTTGCCCTGCTGCCCACACTGCTCTTGCTGCAGCCCAGCACACAGTTGCTGTCTGGGCTGCACTCACACTGCAGCCTCATCTTGAGCTTTTCATCACCCCAGATCCCCAGGGCCTGTTCCTTAGGGCTGCTCTCAGCCATTCTCCACCCAGTCTGGAGTTGTGCTTGGGATTGCACCCACCCAGGCTGTCTCTCCTCTGAATAAAATACAGCATCTGCCATTTCCAGTAAAATATTTTTCTGAGTTTAAAACCAGGAGCTAGACTCTGGATTCTCTTTTTTTGTTTGTTTTTTTTTCCTGGTCCACAATAACATCACTTCTGCATTTCCTTGGCCAAATCATTCAATCTGTAACAAAATCTAAGAAAAATCCTCTTGGTTGTGGATGCCACAAAATACTGACAAGGCTGCCACTTTCCAAAAGTGCTCAGGGAAAACAAATCTGGTGGAAATCAGTGAAGTGTGCAGATACAATCTAGTAAAGGCAATGTTTTCATTAACAGGGGCACATGGAAAAGGATTCCCACACTTGTAATGCCATGACGAGGAGAAACACAAAGGGGAAAGGACTGAATCAGAAGAGATACTCCAACAGATGTTGACATCTTGACCTGATGAATTCAGTATCCCTCCCCCACCAAATTTTTGCAATATTGTATTTATTTTCTGCATTACTCCAAATATTTGCTCTCTTGCAAGCACCTTTCAGGCATTCATCAACTCTCCCTGCATGGATACAACCTTGAGGAAGGTAGGTTTAGATTAGATGTTAGGAAGAAGTTCTTCAGCATGAGGGTGGTGAAACACTGGCACAGGTTGCCCAGGGAGGTGGTGGAAACCTCATGCCTGGGAGTTTTGAAGGTCAGGCTGGATGTGGCTCTGCGCAACCTGACCTAGTGTGAGGTGTCCCTGCCCATGGCAGGGAGGTTGCAAGCGAATGATCCTTGAGGTCCCTTCCAACCCTGACAATTCTATGATTCTATAAAATGGGCATTTCTGTTATTTTAACCTAATATTTCTTATTTCTTTGGCTCTGAGCAACCTGATCTAGTGTGAGGTATCCCTGCCCATGGCAGGGGGGTGGAACTGGATGGTCCTTGAGGTCCTTTCCAGCCCTGATAATTCTGTGATCACTTTAATCCAAGGATCATCTCCATCCTCAGCATGGAGAGCAAGATTTTACAGGGTGAGACCCCAAGCCAGAAATAGGAGGTTTGGGCTATCTGACATCTCTTGATTTCCTTATGAGATTGGCACAATACATTAGCACCAGAGGGGGATTCCTTGCTGCTCTTTCTTTGTTCTTCTGTGGGGTCTTGCTCCCTTCCTATCATCCAGCTGTGTTCAGTCATGAATTCCTTGCTGTGCCACTGCCTAGAGGGGAGGCCCTGGACACTCTGAGGTGTGAATGTGGTGAGTGCTGTTTAGCTGTGTGCAGGGCAGGGTGCCAGGCAGGTGGGTGGGGAGGCTGGAGACAGAAGCTGCCTAACACACTGGGTAAGGTGTCTTGAGAACCAAACCTCCAACCCTTTTATTTAAAGATTAAATTAAATCCAACTCTCTCTCACCTCCAACACAAAGGGATGACTAAAGAAATTGAGAACTTCTTCATTATGTTTTGTTGCAAGAAAGAGAAGTCCTGTAGCAGGATGGAGTTTCATTCCTTCTTTTGAAATCCTCTGGCATTAGAATCATAGAGTAGAATCATGGAGTGCACTGGATTGGAAGGGACCTCTAGAAATCATCTTGTCCAACAGCCCTGCAGTCATCAGGGATCTCCCTGACTGCAGCAGATTGCTCAGAGCCCCATCAAGCCTGACCTTGGGGATCTCCAGGGGTGGGACTTCCACCCCTTCCCTGGGCAACCTGTTCCAGTGTCCCACCACTCTCATAGTAAATAACTTCTGATGTCCAACCTAAATCTACCCTAGTTTAAACCTAGCTCAAAGCCATTGCCACTTGTCCTAGTGCTGCAAGCCCCTGTGAAATGGCCCTCTCCAGTTTTCTTGTAGCATCCTTCATGTACTGGAAAGCAGCTCTGAGGTTTCCCTGGAGATTTATTCATTCCCTTTAGGACACCAGGGATGTTTTGTGAAGATGCCCATGACAGAAATTAGAGAGTTTATTACTTGCTCTTCATTTTCACTTTAGAAGAAGAATATTTTCAGAATGCCATAAAATCTCAGGGCTTTGTTATTTGTTTGAAAATGTAATGTAAGGGGGAAAAAATGCAATAAACAAATAAATCTGTTTTAAAATGTAGCAGGGGTGGGGGGGGATGAAGTAATAATGATATATAAAGGTCTCCTGAGTGAGTTGAAAATCAGAAATGCCCAAGAGTGAGAAGAGAAAATGAATCACCCCAAGGTCACACAGCAGCTCAGGAGCAACAGCAGTGGAAGAATGTGAAGATCCCAGTTGGTTGCCCTAGAGAGAGGACTCCCATCCTTGCCAGGCAGCAGAGCTGGGAAGCAGCTGGGGAATGAAAGCTTCTCTCCACGCCTGTTTCCTTGGAGATGGGGAGCAATGTCTGCAGCAGCAGCCTGATGGGAAGCTGTCATCTTGCAGACAGAGCCAGGTATGCTCTGGCCCCCAGCTCAGCTGGAGCCAGGCGAGCAAAACGCCAAAGGAGCTGCTTTCAAAGGAGTCTGTGGGACGTGGTGATGGGAGGGGAGGTCATTTCAGAGCAGCATGTACAAAGTCCAAAGCTAAAGCTAACTCTCCCCCCAAAGCCTGCACTTGCAAGTTGCTAGGAATAAGAGACATTGAATATGCAGGAGATTGGAAATGGGAAGTTTGCCAAGCTGTGCAGTTCAGTTGGATGCTCCTGCTCTAACTACTGACCTGGATAAAATCTGCCACCAACTTGCTTATAAAGAAGTTAGCAGCTGGTCCTAGTGCTGGCCTGGGACATGTCAAGGTGTTCATTGCATGCATTTTAGGGTGGTGAGACACTGTCAGAGAGGAGATTGAAACTGGATGTTAGGAAAAAGTTCTTTCCAGTGAGGGTGGTGAGGCACTGGCACAGGTTGCCCAGGGAGGTTGTGGCTGCTCCCTCCCTGGAGGTGTTCAAGGCCAGGTTGGACGAGGCCTTGAGTGACCTGTGCTAGTGGGAGGTGTCCCTGCCTATGGCAGGAGGTTGGAATTAGATTATCTTTGAGGTCCCTTCCAACCTTACCATTCTATGATTTTCCAGTGGAAAACTTAGGGGAAGCAGAGAATAACATAAAACTGCACAAACTTTATATACAGCTAGCTTGAGGTTAGAGTGAAACCACTTTGTCCTTATGCATCACCCTGCAGTGGTGTGGCCTTTGGCAGTTTGTGCAGGTGTCTGTGTTTGCAGCAGGATGTGCCATGGAGGAGCTGGTGTCTGGTGGTGTGCACAAGTGACAGGAAGGGATGAGAAACTGTGTCCAGTTCTGGGCCCCTCAATTTAAGAGGGACATTGAGGTGCTTGAGCGTGTCCAGAGAAGGGCAACGAGGCTGGGGAGAGGCCTCGAGCACAAGCCCTATGAGGAGAGGCTGAGGGAGCTGGGATTGTTTAGCCTGGAGAAGAGGAGGCTCAGGGGAGACCTTATTGCTGTCTCCAACTACCTGAAGGGTGGTTGTGGCCAGCAGGAGGTTGCTTTCTTCTCTCAGGCAACCAGCACCAGAACAAGAGGACACAGTCTCAAGCTGTGCCAGGGGAAGTTTAGGCTGGAGGTGAGGAGAAAGTTCTTCACTGAGAGAGTCATTCCCCACTGGAATGGGCTGCCCAGGGAGGTGGTGGAGTCACCGTCCCTGGAGGTGTTCAAGGCAGGTTTGGACGTGGCACTTGGTGCCATGGTCTAGTCTTGAGGTCTGTGGTAATGGGTTGGACTTGATGATCTTTGAGGTCTCTTCCAACCTTGCTGATACTGTGATACTGTGATACTGTGATACTGTGAGTTTAAGGATCTGCTGGCAGACCTCCTGCACCGCAGGGACTACACTCCAGGACTACTTTCTGAAAAGCTCTTCTTGTTGATTCTTGTTGTGGCCAGACACAGAAGTGGCTTTTACAGCACTACCTCTCAGACTTCTCTGGTGTGTTGGTATCAGTATTGTCTATTTTCATCAATACACAACAGCAGACTTTCAGTATTCGAAGGTGGAACAGGAACACTGGAAAGAGACTTTGTACAGAGGCATGGAGTGACAGGACAAAGGGTAATGGCTTCAAGCTGGAAGAACCTTGATTTAGACCAGACATGAGGAAGAAATTCTTCCCCATGAGGGTGGTGAGGCAGGTTGCCCAGAGAAGCTGTGGAGGCTCCAAGCCTGGAAGTGTTCCAAGCCAGGTTTGATGGGGCCTTGAGCAACCTGGGGTAGTAGGAGGTGTCCCTGCCCATGGATGATCCCTAAAGTCCCCTTGCAACCCAAAGTACTCCTTGATTCCATGATTATATGATTCCTTTACCACACTGCATTAAGCCCTCTCAGATTTCTGGCTCAACCTGAGACTTCCACTGTGCACAGACACCTCCCAGTTTCCCTCACCTGTCATTTAACCCATCTTTTTTTTTTTTACAAGCAACTTTCAGCTTCTCTGTTTGGTTTTTTTTTTCTCCTTTTAGTTTCTATTAATTTTCATTTACATGAACAGATGTAGACTGCAGGTACTGTTCTGGGTGGCTGGTCAACACCTAACTCTTCTCTGATATGTTAGAATCATAGAATTGTCTTGGTTGGAAAAGACCTCTAAGATAATCTGTTCCAACTGTCAGCCCAACATCTCCATGTCCCAAAGTGCCATGTCCACAGGTTTCTTGAACACCTTCAGGGGTGGTGACTCCATCACCTCCCTGGGCAGCCTGTTCCAACCCCTGACCACTCTTGCAGCAAAGAAATTTTTCCTAATCTCCAACCTAAACCTCCCCTGGCACAATTTCAGGCCATTGCCTGATGTTCTATCACCTGCTTCTAGGGAGAGGAATCTGATCCCCACATCATGGTTTGAAATGCTGGGAGGCTGTGACTTCTCCATCCTCCCACTCCCATCACAACCTGCCTTCCTCAGCTGTACCAACAAGCCCTGTCTGCATTGAAGTCAAACTCATTATTCATGCTTGCAGGCAGTCACAACAATTCCAAAGAATCATTGTTGCAGATAAAAGGGCAAATGAATGTATGACAGCTAATTAAAGCACAATTAATAATTAAATGGCGATGTGAATCCTCAGCATCAGCAGTGGCTTCTCTAGAAGGAATGCTGGCATTTGTCAGCAGAATCTAGGGTTAAGTACTAAACAACAAAGCACACCAAAGGGGTGGTGTCACTGCACCAAAGGCAGTGAAATATTGCAGTGAGGCTGGGCTGGTTTGCTCAGCTCCCAGACACAGTGCAAAGAATTTCAGGGACCACATCAGATGTGAACAATGAGTAACAAATTAGGGAGCATTTAGAGTTTGGTAGCAAGGCTTACCTCCAACAGAGATCACACAGGCACAAAAGGTTAGGGGCTGGAAGGGACCTCCAAAGCTCATCCAGTCTAACCCCCCTGCACAGCAGGAGCACCTGGACCAGATCACACAGGAACACATCCAGGCAGCTCTTGAATATCTCCAGAGAGAGAGACTCCACAACCCCCCATAGCAGCCTGTTCCAGGGTTCTGTCACCCTCACAGGGAAAAAATTCCTCCTCATATTTACATGAAACTTCCTATGCCTCAGCTTCCACCCAGTGCCCCTTGGCCTGGCATCTCTGTGGCCATTCCTTCTCCTAAGCAGCAGGGATCTTGCATGGGACTGCAAGTTCCCACTGCCCCTTGTCCTGTCATTGGGCATCACCGAGCAGAGCCTGGCTCCATCCTCTTGGCCCTCACCTTTACACCTTTATAAATCTAGTCACTCCTCAGGCTCCTCCTCTCCAACCTAAAGAGGAGGCTCAGGCTCTCCTCATAAGGTTGCCCAGGATCACAATGTCCAGATGGGTTTGGAATCTTTTCAGAGAAGAATACTCCACAACCTCTCTGGGCAACCCAGCCCAGGGCTCCAGCACCTTCAAATGAAAGAAGTTTTTCTTTAGGTGGAAACTCCTGTGGTCTGATTTGTGCCCATTGCCCCTTGTGTTGCCACTGGGCATCACTGAAAAGAAGTCTTGGCACTCACCCTTTACATCTTTATAAACATGAATGAGGTCACCCCCCAGGCTCCTCCACTCCAAGCTGAAGAGCTGAAGAGTCCCTCAGGCTCTCCTCCTTAGAGATGTTTCTTGTTAAACTTCCGTTGGATTAATGTTTGGCAGAGACTTGCAAAAGGGTCAGAGATGAAAGGGGGGAAAAAAAAAAAGAAAATAAGGAAGAGAGGCAAAAAAGGTAGCTGCAATACAGTTCTACTTCCTTTCCCCAGCACAGGAAGGACATGGAACTGTTGGAGTGGGTCCAGAGGAGGCCACCAAGATGCTGAGAGGGCTGCAGCAGCTCTCCTATGAGGACAGGCTGAGAGAGTTGGGGCTGTGCAGCCTGGAGAAGAGAAGGCTTCCAGGAGACCTTATAGGAGCCTTCAGTATCTGAAAGGTGCCTACAGGAAGGCTGGGGAGGGACTATTGACAAGGTCTTGTAATGACAGGATGAGGGGCAATGGGTTTGAAGTAGCAGAGGGAAGATTGAAAGTGGATGTTAGGAGGAAGTTGTTTGCAGTGAGGGTGGTGAGACACTGGCACAGGTTGCCCAGGGAGGTTGTGGCTGCTCCCTCCCTGGAGGGGTTCAAGGCCAGGTTGGATGAGGCCTTGAGTGACCTGGTCCAGTGGGAAGTGTCCCTGCCTATGGCAGGGAGTTGGAACTAGATGATCCTTGAGGGCCCTTCCAACCTTACCATTCTATGATTCTATGATTTAACTTGGGCAGAGAGGTCTGCATCCCAGAGAGAAGGCTGCATGTGTGTGTTTAGCCTGTTACAGGAGGATGGAGGCAGGAGACACACTGAGGGTTATAAAGGGCAGGCTCCAGGAATCAAAGCTCTTGTTGCCCAGAAGAGAAATGCAGATGCCCTGCAGAAGTGTGGGTATAGCTGAGTCTGTGGGCACTAGGGAGTGTGGAAGGCACAAATAAGAGATTTGGCCACCACCCTCTCCCTGACCTTTTCCTGCGGTAGGGAAATGTCTACCAACAACTAATTTTTAGTTGCTTACTCTTCCTCCAAGTTTCAGATTTCAGAGGTTCTGCTCCTATGTTGTTATTACCCCCTGATTTTCCCTCCCTTGTTTATTTTTTGAACAGTTTCCCCTTTGAATACTCCAAACAACTCTTTCTCTGCATGCAGCCAGTAGGGGAGCAGAGTCTCCTACCTCAACTCATGCCGTTAGGAAGTCCATATTTAAAATGCTTCCTTTCCCTCTACCTCCTTGCTCTGCAAAACCACCACAACCAAACAAAGGAGGCCTTCTTGGACAGCTGGCAAGACTTTTCAGAGCTCCCACTGTCATTTTTTGCTTTTAAGATCTTCAGCTTGTTTGTTTAAATGTTCATGTCTCCAAGCCTTTCTTCCTGATTTCATTGCTGCCGTTTGTTCCAGAAAGCAGATTTATTATTTCTTCTTTACTCCAACTATGACTTTCCTTCAATTTAAAGTTAAAAAAAAAACCAATTTGCTCTTTCAAGATGCCCTTTAACTCCTGTGACTTCGAGCCCCAAGCTGTGAAACAGCACATCTTTGGTGGATGGAAGGCACTCTATAAGATTTAGGTGATGCATGCCACCAACAGCTGCAATCCCATCAGTTCCTGAGCAGAGCCTGATGACAGGAGTCAATATGCCATAATAAAACCTTCAGGGAAAGGATAAATTGGCATTTTGCATTACATGGTATCAAATCCTGTCAGAATGGAGCTGGCTGGGGAATAATAACAGTTGTGTGGTGGATACCTGAGATTTTAATGAGGGTATCTCGAGCTCAGACGCACGTCTCATGAAGCCACAGGGGATGGAGATGTCACTGAGTTTTGCTGGGGCATGTGTGAGAACTTTGCCCTCTGCTGCCATTGTCCAAAGAAGGGGAAGAAAGAAGGGGCACCTTCAGACACACACATGGACAGGAGAAATCCTCTCTCCAAATGAAAACTTGCCCAAGGAGTGCATTTACTTTAGTGAAAGTCAACTTTATTGTTTAGTCTGGAGAAGAGGAGGCTGAGGGGAAACCTCCTTGCTCTCTGCAGCTCCCTCAAAGGAGGTTGGAGTGAGGTGGGGGTTGGTCTCTTCTCCCTGTTACCAGGTGATAGAACGAGAGGAAATGGCCTGAAATTGTGCCAGGGGAGATTTAGTTTGGAGATCAGGCACTTTAGGACATGATTTAATGGCCATGGGGGTCTTAGGCTGGTGGTTGGACTCGGTGATCTTAGAGGTCTTTTCCAACTGAAACAGTTCTATGACTCTGTGATTATATGGAAGAATTACCCCACTCTAAGGCAGCTTTTCTTGCTATTGCCCAGGGCAGGACAACAACAGAATCACAGAAACATTCAGGTTGGAAAAGGCCCCCAGGATCATCAGGTCCAACTCTACAAAGTTCACCCTTAAACCATATCCCCAAGCATCGCATCTGAATGACTTTAAAACACATCCAGGGTTGGTAACTCAACCACTTCCCTGGGCAGCCCATTCCAGTGCCTGAAATAAGAACAGAACAATCCAGGAGACTCTGAAAAGGTGAATGCCCAAGATCATTTCTTTCCACCTCAGCCCAGCAGAAGAGGAACTTGAGAGCAGTCATCCCACACCTCAGAGCAGGACTCTAGAACCAGGCTGCCAGTGTATGCTGGGGGGGAGGCAAAGGTTTGTTTTGTGTGTGTGCAACAGAAAACACATTTGCAAACCTTCAGCTCTGTTCTGCATCAGACTGGGAACTGTATTTTGAAACTGAATTTTCCACTGAACGCAATTCTGAGCTTCTTGCTCTTCTGCCTCAGAGATTGGCATCTAAAATAGTGCAATGGCCTTTTGATTACCTCCAGAGTCTGGGTTCATCTATATATGTAAAAAGGTAATTCAGGCCATTCACTTGTAAATAGAAAGATGATTTCTGGCAGGAGCTGAAATGCAGGTGGGAATTTCTTTATTTTCTCCACTGAATGAAGTTCCTCATGCTAACCATCCCTGCCTAAAACACAATCACAGCCAGTGGCAGCCCAGCACTCACCAGGCTCTTCTTTTGAGATACCTAACCAGCACAACAAAGAGGAACACAAAGAGCACTTAGTGATAAGAAAGCCTCAGTAGAAATGGGCTCTGTGCTGATTGCATATAAAGATCCCCAAAATCAAAGTTGAAGTGTTAAAAAGCTCCTGATGAAAGAAAATCTGCTTCTAATGAAAGCTGAGCTGTGCACAGCCACTTTGACAAGTGTAAGCACAAAGCCAATAATCAGAAATGGGTAAGGGTCCCTATGAGTTTGGAGTGCTAGAGATTGCCACATCAAAGTCTTGGAAGTTAGAGTGGCTTCTTAGATTCCTCAGGAGGTTTCTTTTCCCTGTGAAGAATTCTTTTATTCTAGCAGCTCACCTCAAAGCAGCAAGCCCAGTTTCTCTTTCTTCCAGCTGGTAATTCTGAGGCAACCTTGGCAGTGTTATTTTGCAAGGTATCTACAGTGCTGTGAGTGGCATCCATGACAAAGGATCAATAAGAGAGTGAAATCAATAGAATGTGGGGATGGCCAAATTAGGCACCTTAGCAGGGGTGGCTCAGGGAGCCATCCTGGTGTGATAATGTTTTATCCACACATTGCACAAGAGTAAAGAAATATCTGTATTAAGAAAATGATGAGTGAACTATGGGTCACTTTTAAACAAGACCTTCATATCATAGAATCATGGAAACATAGAAACATAGAATCACAGAATCATAGAGTCATAGAATCATAGAATCATAGAATCACAGAATCATAGAATCATGGAGTCATAGAATCATAGAATCATAGTCATAGAATCATAGTCAGAATCATGGAGTCATAAAATCATAGAATCATAGAATCATAGTCAGAATCATGGAGTCATAGAATCATAGAATCAGAGTCATAGAATCATAGAATCAAGAAGGTTGGAAGAGACCTCCAAGCTCATCCAGCCCAACCTAGCACCCAGCCCTAGCCAATTAACTAAACCATGGCACTAAGTGCCTCATCCAGCCTCCTCTTAAACACCTCCAGGGATGGTGACTTCACCACCTCCCTGGGCAGCCCATTCCAATGCCAATCACTCTGTCAAGAACTTCCTCCTATCATCCAGCCTAGACCTCCTCTGGCACTACTTCAGACTATCCCCTCATTCTTTTGCTAGTTGCCTGGCAGAAGAGCACAACCCCACCTGGCTACAACCTCCCTTCAGGTAGCTGTAGAGAGCAATGAGGTCTGCCCTGAGCCTCCTCTCCTGCAGGCTGCACACCCCCAGCTCTAAGAGGTCTTTCAGTCAGGTTCAGTCTTCCTCTGTCACAGCTCCATCCTATTTCTCCAGCCTGGCCATGTTCAGCTACCATCAGGAAAGGAGCAGCAGCCTCATTCTCTGCTGCCCACCCTCTCAGTGTTTCAACAGACTGTAAAATGTCCATGTGCTAATAGAGTAAATCACACAAGGACAAACCAAACATCTTTACCATCTGTCACAGATGTACATCCCCAGACATAAGGCACTAGGAGCTTAAGCAAAGACTTGGTAAAAATACAAAAAAGCTGATTCAGTCCAACCCATGACTCCAGACTCATCAGGATCTTCCCCATAAATAACTATGATGCTGTTTTTATTTCTTTCTCTGGAGTCTGACTGTACTCCCACAGGCCCTTCTGTGTAGTTCCCACAGCGTCTCAGTGTCTCAGTCCCACAGTCTGATTTTGATGTGAAGGAAACTGGCAGAAGCCAGCAGCCCCAGTTGCAATGGATGCAGACTACCCAGTAAGGAGAGAGGGATGTTTATCTCCTTGCCAGAAACAAGAAGAGGTCTTAGGAGGAGCAGCTGAGGGAATTGATGTTGTTTAGTCTGGAGAAGAAGAGGCTAAGGGAAGACTTCATTGCTCTCTACAACTCCCTGAAAAGAAGTTGGAGCAGGGTGAGGTTGGTCTCTTCTCCCTAGTAACAAGTGACAGGGTAAGAAGAAATGGCCTGAAGTTGTACCAGGGGCAATTAGGTTGGACATTAGAAGAAACTTCTTGACTGAAAGGGTTCCCAGAGACCAGATAGAATGAGAGGAAAGAGCCTGAAATTGTACCAGAAGAGGTTTAGGTCAGATATGAGGACAAACTTCTTTGCTGCCAGAATGCTCAGGCATGGGAACAGGCTGCCCAGGGAGGTGGGGGAGGCACCACCCCTGGAGGCATTCAAGGAATGTGTGGCTATGGCACTTTGGGACATGCTTTAATGGCCATGGTGGTCTCAGGCTGATGGTTGGACTCAATGATCTTGGAGGCTTTCTCCAACCAAAATAATTCTATGATTCTCTGATTCTAGGACAAGACTTAGCCATTCTCAGCAGAGTGGGGAGAGAATGAGTGGGTTCTCTTCTTGGCTTTTTTTTCATCATAAGGTGGAAAGAAAACTACTTCATCATTAAAAGTACTCAATTTCATCATAAAAATAGATTGTATGCTACTTCTGTGTGTTGGCCTTGCCTGCACCCAGACCACTGGGAGTAAGGGGCTGGTTTCTGTCTCATGTTTGCTGTTCCAACACTTGTAACCGACTCTGAGATTTCAGCTTTCTCCCCCTCTGCATTTTGATCCCTGAATCTGAGGAAATAAGGATCACACAGCTGAAACTATCAGTAACTGCAGCTGATCTTCCTTCCTTCAGAAGCTGTCTGAAGCCTCACAACATGCCACATGCAATGAGCAAATCTAGTTTCAAAAGAGACCATTTGAGGCCACCATCCAACCCCAGCCTGTTATGGATCCCTACCTAAGAGGTAAATAAAACTACATTAGGTCTGGGGCGAAGGAAGAAGAGCCTAAGTTAAGGAGGATTTTAAAGCTGTTTCCTCTTTGAAGTGGTTTTATTGCAAATCATCTTAGAGTGTAAAACTCACCATTAAAACTGATGTCTTCTTCTCAGATCACCTGTTTGGAAGTCATCCACAGTTTACAGAACCAAAAAGCTGCCTTTGTACATCATTTAAGTGTTGGCATGTGCAGGGATGTTTCACAGTCCTTGGATGGTTATCAGCTCATCCCCATACAAGGTGAGACCCAAGGAGACAGCATGTCTAGTTTGGGTAACCACTTGGGGTTCAACACTTAGACCATGTTAGTTCTCATCATGGACTGGCTTTGGGGCAGCTTCTGCATGTCATGNCTCTTCCAACCCCACCATGCTGTGACTCAGATGACCACCATATTCCCCTCTGTTCCCTCTTTGACCATCCAGACAGGACACAACTTCCCCACATCCCAAAATCATAATCACTGACCTATGATACTATGACAACGAGAACCTTGAGCAACCTCTGCTAGTGGAAGGTGTCCACTAGCCCAGGAAGGCAGAGGGGTTGGAACCAGATGGTCTTTGAGATCACTTCCAACTCAAATTATCCTGTGATTCACTCTGTAATAAGTGTCTCTTCAGTGTGAAATCCAGCATGGACAACGAATATGCTACCCTATAGATACTGGAGTATCACATCACTGAGTACTGTGGCAGTGGCCACAGACCACCACAGAAAGCCACAGCAACCTCTGTGAGAAGGAAAGGCTGAGAGACCTGGAGATGTTTAGCCTGGAGATGAGCAGCCTGAGAGAAAATCTGCTCAGAGTTGATCAATAGCTCAAGGGAGGGGTTCAAGAGGATGAGGACAGAATTCTTTTCAGTGTTGCCCAGTGACAGGGCAAGGGGCAATGGGCACAGATCAGACCATAGGAATTTCCACTTAAAGAAAACTTTTCTTTTGAAGGTGCTGGAGCCCTGGACTGGATTGTCCAGAGAGGTTGTGGGGTGTTCTTCTCTGGAGAGATTCCAAACCCACCTGGACATTGTGATCCTGGGCAACCTTATGAGGAGAGCCTGAGGGAGCTGAGTCTCTTTAATTTGGAGCCTGAAGGGTGACCTCATTCATGTTTATAAAGATGTGCAGGGTGAGTGCCAGGAGGCTGGAGCCAGGCTCTGCTGGGTGATGCCCAATCACAGGACAAGGGCAATGGTGGAAGCTGAGGCATAGGAAGTTCCACTGAAACATGAGGAAAAATCTTTTCCCTGTGAGGGTGACAGAGCCCTGGAACAGGCTGCCCAGGGGGGTTGTGGAGTCTCTGTCTCTGGAGGTATTCAAGACCTGCCTGGATGTGTTCCTGTGTGATCTGCTCTAAGTGTTCCTGCTCTGCAGGGGTTCGGACTGGATGAGCTTTGGAGGTCCCTTCCAGCCCCTAACATCCTGTGACTCTGTGATTCTGTGAACCTGCCCTGGGTGCCCCTGCTTTAGCATGGGGTTGGATTGGCTGATCCCCATAGGACCCTTCCAAACCCCACCACGCTGGGACTCTGGGATTCTGTGAGCTATAGAGGAACCATGCTCCTTTCATTAGCAACTCTAGAGTGATGGTTGCAGTGCTAGGACCTGAGCACTCAGATCCTGACTGCCTTTTCCTGTTCTGAAGGAACATATGGCAGGGGGTTGGAAATAGATGATCATTGAGGTCCCTTCCAACCTTACCATTCTATGATTCTATAATGACCCAAAGGACAGAGGAAGTGCAATGCACCCCCACCAAGGCTCCTTAGAAGGCAGAGCATTAACTGAATTTCTCTGCTTGTTCTTGGTGGGATCCCAGTCAACAACTGCCCTGTAGCTGCATGCCTCACTGCAATTTTGCTTTCTCTCACAGGCTGTGATCATGAAAACTGGCTGTGTGGGGTACAGTGACTCATGCTGTGATTTCCTTCGAGGAGGTCAGCTCCAGAAATTTCTTGGGAGGGATTTTATTAGATGCAGAGCACAGCAAGGGTGAATTAAAATGCAGCCAATGTAATCTTAGATCCATTTCATCAATACCATTATGCTTCACCCTCTCTTCCACCAGTATAAACTGATTGGACCTGGGTTTTTTTTTTTATTTAAAGTGGATGGGTCAAAAGAAGTTTTCTGCAAAGACAAGGTCAATTGTGTTCTGCTGAAAATGATAATAAATAGCTGCAAAGCCTCAGTTACACTCTGTGATAAGTGGACATGACAGGCAGAGACTGTAATGGGAGGGCAGATGTGGATGGTATCATTTAGTAATCACACAGCCCAGAGGTTTGCAAGCATTTCTGACATGAAATGATGGAAGCCTCTGAATAATGAAACAGTCATTTCCCTTTTCATTTGAGCCAGACCTTTTTAAAGGACAGGTCTGTGCATGCCTTTCCCAGCTAAATAGAATGAATCATTAGTATTAATGTACCACAGAGTTCAAAATCAGAGCTCCACTAAGCCTGATGTATTTCATACAGCCATAGACTGGGTTTGGTTGGAAAAGGCCTCCAAGAGCATCGAGTCCAACCACCAGCCTAAGACCACCATGGCCACTTAGCCACATCCCAAAGTGTCAGGGCCACACAGTTCTTGAATGCCTCCAGCTGCAGTTACTGATAGTTTCAGCTGTGTGATCCTTATTTCCTCAGATTCAGGGATCAAAATGCAGAGGGAGAGAAAGCTGAAAGCTCAGAGTCGGTTAGAAGTGTTGGAACAGCAAATACGAGACAGAAACCAGCCCCTTACCCACCAGTGGTCTGGGTGCAGGCAAGGCCAACAAACAGAAGCAGAATACAATCTATTTTTGTGATGAAATTGAGTAGATGAAAGCAAACAAGAAGAGAACCCATTCAGTCACTCCTCACCCTGCTGAGAATGGCTAAGTCTTGTCCTAGAATCAGAGAATCATAGAATTATTTTGGTTGGAGAAAGCCTCCAAGATCATTGAGTCCAACCATCAGCCTGAGACCACCATGGCCATTAAAGCATGTCCCAAAGTGCCATGGCCACACATTCCTTGAATGCCCCCAGGAGTGGTGACTCCACCACCTCCCTGGGCAGCCTGTTCCCATGCCTGAGCATTCTGGCAGCAAAGAAGTTTGTCCTCATATCTGACCTAAACCTCTTCTGGTAGAATTTCAGGCTCCTTCCTCTTGTTCCATCACCTGATGCTAGGGAGAAGAGCCCAGACTCCACCACACTCCTACCTCCTTGCAGGGAGCTCTAGAGAGCAAGGAGGTCTGCCTTCAGCCTCCTCTTCTCCAGACTAAACACCTTCCCAGTTCCCTCAGCTGCTCCTCACCAGCCCTGTTCTCCAGACTCTTCACCAGCTGTGTTGCCCTTCCCTGGTCACAATTCAGCCACTCAATGTCCTTTTTGTAGAGAGGGCCCCAAAACTGAACCCTGTACTTGCTGTGTGGCCTCAGCAGTGCTGAGCACAGGGGAACAATCACTGCCCTCCTTCTGCTAGCCACACCATTGCTGACTCAGACCAGGATGCTCTTGGCCCTGCTGGCCAGCTGAGCACTCTGCTGGCTTATGCCCAGCTGGTTGTCAAACAGCATCCCCAGGCCCTTTTCTACTGGGCAACTCTCCAGTCACTGTGCCCCAATTTGGTTTCATCCAGCACCTTCCACTTGAAGACAAGTCCCTCAGTCAGATGGTTTGGATCAGTCCTGTAGAGTCTGTGTGAGCTACGAGACCTTGTGGGTAAACATTTATGTGCAATTCAAAGCAAACAGTGGCAGAGGAATCTCTGCCTCATGTATCATCCACAGTATGCAACACAAGAGAGATGTGCAGGGGATGGAGTGGGTACAGAGAAGGGCAACAAAGCTGCTGAAGGGCCTGGAGAAGAAATCTGATGAGAAATAACCAAAGGAGCTGGGGCTGTTTGAGGAAGAGGAGGCTGAGGGGAGACCTCATTGCTGTCTACAACTACCTGAAGGGACATGGTGGAGAGGCTGCTGCTGGGCTCTGCTCACAGCTAATTGGAGACAGAATAAGGGGGAATGGCCTCAAACTGAGGCTGGGGGGGGTTAGATTGGACATTAAGAAAAGGTTTTTCATGGAAAGAGTAGTCAGGGACTGGAATGAGCTGCCCAGGGAGGTGGTGGAGTCATCCACTCTGGATGTGTTTAAGGATGGTTTGGATGTGGTGCTTGGGGCTATGGTTTAAGGTGAATCTTGTAGAGTAGGGTTCCAGGTTGGACATGGTGATGCTGAAGGGCTTTGCCAACCTGCATGTTGCTGTGACTCTGTATCAGGTAGCCATGGACAATTGGCTTTCTGTGTTAGCTAACAGGTAAGGGATAAATCAATGATGCCAAAAGCATTGCTCTGGGTTTGTCAGCACATCTGTCGCTCTGCACCGGCACCGGCTGCCTTTTGCCAACATAGCTGTGCTCTTAACAACATCATCCTTTATTGTTGCTAAGGATACTGCAGAGCTATGAAATAACAAAAACTTCTCTGTAGTTTCGGTGGAACTGCCACCTCTAATCGCATCACTCCCAAACACTTTATGTAAATCCCAACCTGACTGGGAGCAGCCACTGGGCTCTGCCTGTGGAGGCTGAGATGGCTGCTGAAATGCAGCCCTTCCTGGCCNATGCATTTGTGCTTTGCAAGTAGCAGAGGTCATCTGACACGCAATGAGAGGATGCTTCTGGACACATGCATCTCACCATGGCCTAGTTCTGTACATGCCACTGGCATGCAAAGAATCCTTAGACATCTATTAAAATTATAATAATAAATAAATCAATCACAGAACCTTACAGGTTGGAAGGGACCTCCAAAGATCACTGAGTCCAACCCCCCCACCAAGCAGGATCACCCAGGGTAGTTCACACAGGAATGCATCCAGGTGGGGTTGGAAAGTCTCCAGAAAAGGAGACTCCACAATCTCTCTGGGCAGCCTGCTCCAGGGCTCTGGCACCCTCACACCAAAGAAGTTTCTCCTCATGTTGAGCTGAAACCTTCTCTGTATCCATTGCTCCTTGGCTTATTGCTGCTGATCACCCAGAAGAGCTTGGCCCCAGCCACTTGACCCCCACCCCTCAGGTATTTGTACACATTGCTCAGATCTCCTCTCAGCCTTCTCTACTCCAGACTAACCAGCCCCAGGGCTCTCAGGTTCTCTCCACAGGGGAGATGCTCAAGTCCTCAGGTAATCCTGAGTTTTTAAAATAACCTATTTTCTGGATTCTACCTGTTTCTGCTTCTTGAATTATCCCTGTTATGATTTCCTTGGAAAAACATTATTTGTAGCTGAATATTTTCTATGGCTCATTAGTCAACATTTGATGGTAATGGGTCTGCATTCAAAGGCTCAGTGATGCTCAGAGAAATCATTCTATATGCTGCAAACCACTGTTTAGATGCCTGTAAATCAGAGGATTAGGTTTGTAATGAGGCTGTTACTAATTTCTATGTTCATTTCCAAAATTCCACTGGTACAGAGTGGGAATTATTGAAACACCATAGTGATTTAGAAGCATTGGAAATGAAAATATTCATGCAATATCCCCCTGATAGCTGCCCAGCTCAAAATTCAGAGGCCTCAGCTCTCATTTTTAACATTTGGAATGCCTTAGCCAAGGTATTTCAAGGTGTATGATTAATTGCTTTTAGCTTCCTTATTACTTGCACTAACCCAGAGGTTTCTGTCAGCAAGGCAGCACTAAAAGTCAGGGAGACATTGTCAGCTGGATCCCTCTCTAGGTGTAAGTGTCCATCATCTGCATGCAATTAGAAGCAGGTGTACTCTCAGGCAACAAAGAGGTCAATTCAGTAAAACAGAAGCCTGAGATACACTTAGCACTTAGAGAAGAGAATTAATCAGCTTGGGATGCCACAAGGACAAATTCAGTGGGGTATCTGTTGTGACATGTTTGGGAACTTCTTTGCTGTATTTTCCTGAACTACTTCAATAAACTATATGCAGATGCCAGAAACAGAGGGGATGTATCCAAGCATATGCTGCATAGAATCATAGAGTTGTTTCAGTTGGAAAAGACCTGCAAGATCACTGAGCCCAACCATCACCCCCACACCACCATGGCCATTAAACCATGTCTCAAAGTGCCACGGCCACGTGTTGAACACCTCCAGGCATGGTGACTCCACCACCTCCTTGGGCAGCCTGTTCCCACACCTGACCACTCCTGCAGTCTTTTCCCTTTTCATCCAGTCTAAACCTCCTCTGGCACAATTTCAAGCCATTTCCTTTTGTTCTATCAGCTACAGTGAGCTGGAGGTGATTAGAGCTTTAGTCCTGTTAAAGCCTAAAGGTCTCTGCTTCATATCCTGCAGAGCATTCACAGGGCACCAGTCCCCAGCACTGACATCCATCCAGAGCTGTGTTTGGAACACTGAGGTCATGCATATGTGAACAGCTATGGCCTGGCTTTGCTTGCCTTACCAGTCACTTCCCTTACCACTGATCCTCCTCATGTTACATTTAATTATTTCTTTTATTGCCCATTCCCACCAAGGGGAGTTTGCCTGGCACCACTCGACAGGCATTGGACCATATCCTAATCTATCTGTTCCAAGATCTTGGAGGTGTTTTCCATTCAAAACAATTCTTTGATTTTCTGATCCTGTAACATCCTGGGGTGCATTAAGAAGAGTGTGGCCAGCAGGGCAAGGGAGGTCCCCATCCCTCTCCTCTCTGCCCTGGTGAGGCCCCATCTGGAGTACTGGGTCCAGTTCTAGGCTCCCCAGCTCAAGAATGACAAGGAGCTACTGGACAGTCCAGTGGAGAGCCACTCAAAAGCCAAGGGGCCTGGAGCATCTCTGTGAGGAGGAAAGGCTGAGAGACCTGGGGCTGCTTAGCCTGGAGAAGAGCAGACTGAAGGAGGATCTCATTCATGCTGATCAATAACTAAAGAGGGATGGAGCCAGACACTTCTCAGTGGTCCCCAGCGACAGGACAAGGAGCAGTGGACACAAACTGGAACCCAGGAGGTTCCATGTAAACAAACAAAATGTTCTTCCCTTGAAGGGTAGCAGAAGCCTGGATCAAGTTGCCAAAGAGGTTGTGGAGTCTCCTTCTCCATAGGCATTCAAAACTTGCCTGGGCATTTTCCTGTGTGATTTACTCTGACCCTGCTCTAGCAGGAAGGTTGGACTAGATGATCTTCAGAGCTCCCTTCCAACCCCCACCATTGAGTGGTTCTGTGATTCCCAAGAAGGTGAGTCTAAAGCTGCCAAACTGCTGTAAAACCTGCACTCAGAAATGTTCATTCAGACTCAAAATGGTTCTTCAAGTCACCCAAACCTCTGTCCCTTTCTATTATTGCAAACTGCATAAGGAGCAGCTGCTCTGCACTGATAGTCTTGTGTGCACAAGATTGTGTTATCATTTCTCACTCACAGTTCATTATCCTCTTGATTTTTTTTTTCCTTTTATTTTCACGACCCCACCATTTCTTGACTCCTCTTTTTCTCTTTGACCACCATTCTGCAATCCAAGAGAAAGGAAAAACACACAGCAGCATTTCATAGCTGTTGCCTCATTTATTTCTTTCCCCCCTCTCTTTCTTTTCCCCGTGACTCGTGATAGAAAATAGGGAAGGAAAAGGAAAACACTAATATATATTTGGTCAACAAACAAAATGAAATGAGTGCTCCAAATTAATTATGATCATTTCTGCTTCCTCCCCAGTTTGAAATTTGCAGACATATATTCAGAGGAGGAAGAGCAATAGAGTTCAGTCAAAAACAGCAAACCCCCCCTCCCCGCTCTGCAAACTAAATAAATAGTGCATGAATGCATCATCAGCCTGAAATCCTTGGCTTGAACTAGTCATTGAACAATTGCAAGCAAGAAATGAGTAGGCAAGAAGATCAGTGTGATTTGCAAATGATTTGTGAACAGAAAGAGAGCAGCCAAACACACCAGATAACTGATTAATTGTAATTAGAGCGTGGGCCCTTGATCATGCACAGCGAGCTCCCCGCTGGTCTCATCTCAGTGAAAAGAGGCTTTGGTCCGTGCTAATGAATTCCCTCCTCAAATTAATGGATTTCTCTTCTCCTAAAGAAAGTTTTGGGTTTGTTTGAGTAATAAAAGCTGGAGTCATTACCTAAAAAGCTTCAGGAAAATGATGCGTGGTTTCAGTGAGAAAATGTGAGAGCCATGAGGATGAGTAGGGGACTTGAGCATCTCCCCTGTGGAGAGAGCCTGAGAGCCCTGGGGCTGGTTAGGCTGGAGAAGAGGAGACTGAGAGGACATCTGAGCAATGTGTACAAATACCTGAGGAGTGGGGGTCAAGTGCCTGGGGCCAAGCTCTTTTTGGTGGTCAGCAGCAATAAACCAAGGAGCAATGGATACAAATTGAAACAGAGAAGGTTTCATAGAATCAGAATTATAGAATGGTAAGGTTGGAAGGGACCTCAAAGATCACCTAGTTCCAACCCCCTGCCACAGGCAGGGAGAAACTTCTTTACAGTGAGGGTGACAGAGCCCTGGAGCAGGAGTCTCCTTCTCTGGAGGCTTTCCACCCTCACCTGGATGCATTCCTGTGCAGACTACCCTGGGTGATGCTGCTTTGGCAGGGAGGTTGGACTTGATAATCTCTGGAGGTCCCTTCCAACCTCTAACATTCTGTGATTCTGTGAATGTCTCACACAGAAGGCAGAGATCAGGATGGTTCTACAGGGCCTGGTGATGTGTGTTTGACAGAAGTAAGTATGTCCCTCCCCAGCTCACCTGGAAGGTACTGGAAGGCTGCTCTAAGGTCTCCTTGGAACCTTCTCTTATTCAGGATGAATAAACTCAACTGCCTCAGCCTGTCCCCACAGATGAGGTGCCCCAGCCCTCTGATTATCTTCATGACCTCTCCTGGGTCCTTCCCAACAGTTCCATATCCTTGTGCTGGGGGCTCTAAAGCTGCATGCAGTGCTCCTGGTGGTGTCTCAGAAGAGCAGAGGGGCAGAATCTCACCTGCTGGCCATGCTTCTTTTGATGCAGCCCAGGATACAATTGGCTTTTTGGACTCAAGTCAATCTCCTCATCCATCAGAACCCAAAAGATGGATTTCTTTTATTGAAACAAAAGTTTTCCATCAACATAGTCAAAGATGTACATTTACAGCAATCCATCAGGACAGCAGAACAGCAGCAGCAGAGGGTTTTTCTAGAGCATCTCTCAGTTTTTGCACATGGCTGGATGGAGTCAGCATTTTGTGCAGTCCTGGGCTCATGCTCCTGTTCTAGCTGAAGCTGCCAAGAGTTTTGCTCATGACCTCTCTAAGGACAGGAGCAGCAGGGATGTCTGTGTTGCCTGCATGGATAGCACATAGATATCACATGCATATGTGATGCCCTTCCTCTTCCACAAACATTTAAGTCTGGAAGAAGAGTGCACCTGGCAGATGCTCATCCTCCCTCTGCCCAGGAGCATCCAGGTGGGTTAGCAAACTGCCAGGGCAGATGACCTGCAGCACAGTAACTGTAAGGAAGTAGTAGTCACAAAATCACAGAATAGCAGGGGTTGGAAAGGACCTCTGGAGATCAGCTAGTCCACCCCCCACCCTGCCAGAGCAGGTTCACCTACAGCAGGCTGCACAGGAAGGAATCCAAGTGGGTTTTAAATGTCTCCAGAGATGGAGACTCCACCAGCTTTCTGGGCAGCCTGTTGTAGTGCTCTGCCACCTTCAAAGTAAAGAGATTCCTCCTCATGCTTAGATGGAACTTCCTATGTTCAAATTTGTGCCTGTTACCCTTTACCCTGTCCTTGGAAGCACTGAAGAAAGACTGGTCCCATCTTCCTGACATCCATCCTTTAAGTACTTACAAACATTGAGAGAGTTCCCCCTCAGTCTTCTCTTCCCTAGGCTAAAAAGCCTCAAGTTCCTTGGCCTTTTGTCATAAGAGAGAGGTTCTTATCCCCTAGTCATCTCCACAGCCCTTTGCTGTACCCTCCCAAGTAGTTCCCTGTCCAGCCCAGAGCTGCACCCAATACTCCAAATGAGGCCTCACCAGAGCAAAGTAGAGGGTGAGGATGAAGAGAAACTAACCTAACTGTACCAAAACCACCCCAAAATGCAGCCTGTTCCCTTCTAACAAGCCGATTCAGGAACACTTCCATCACTACTCAGTCCCTGAAACACCCTACCAGAGTTTTGCCATCAACCTTGGGGCACACATGGGCAAAGGAGACTCACACGTGAGGGATCTGAGAAGGGACATGTTGGAAATCAGCAGGGTGAGGTTAAAAATTACTTTTGCTCCTACCATGTGCAAATGTAAATCAAATAAGCAGAAATAAGCCCAAGGAAATGCTCCTTGATTGGAAGCAGGAAGTTCCTGATTTCCCAGAGCTAAAAATGATTTTTTTTTTTTTTTGTAGCAAATTAGAGGCACAATATTCCCACGATTCAGAGTCAGGGAATTAGCAACCTGCAGAGATATTACTCTTTCAAGTGCTGTGAGAGAATTCCTGAAGCGTAGAACTCATCCAGGCAATGATTAGTCCAGGAACTGAGCCTGGCACCAGTTTAACCCTGAGCTGACACTGGTGAGTTGCAGTGCCATGGAGGCAAGAACTCAGGGCTGGCAGACCTGGTGCTGGTTCCACGAGAAGCATGAAAGAGAAAAGTGCATTAAAAACTTGAACTTATTTAAATAATTGAGGACATGGGAAAAAAAATGCAGGGAAGGAATTAGGGTGGGAGGAAATGTTCTTAAGCTGCACCAGGGGAGGTTTAGGTTGGATATAAGAAGAAACTTCTTGACTGAAAGTCAAGGCACAGGCTGCTCAGGGAGGTGGCTGAATCCCCATCCCTGGGTGTGTTTCAAAGAGGCAGAGATGTGCTGAGGGGCACGGTTTAGCCCCAGCCTCAGTAGAGTTAGAGAATGGTTGGGTTCAATGATCTTAAAGGTCTTTTTCAACCACAACACTGCGATGATTCTACAATATACTGCACAGCACAACACTGCAGAGCTCTGATGAGCATCAGAGACAGTCAAACTTGGAGTAAATAAATGTGATTATGCTGCCACAATTACAGCATCTTCCTGTTTTCAGGCTGCTTGAGCCATCTGGCATGGGCACTCGGATAAAAGTTATGCAATTATTAAAACAGGCTAAACTAAATTAATTTAAATTAATCACAGTGTGCAAAAATAACTGGCCAGAAGCACTGAATCATAGCTGCTTTGCACATCATGACCTATTTCTTCTGGTTTTGCTGGGCTTTCTCTGCATCTCAGCTAACATGCTGTCTCTGGAAGCAGAGGCAAAGGTCCAGTTGAGGGCAAAGAGAGGTTTGCACAGGGTGCTGCTTGCCCTGTGCACCACAGGTGCCCAGCTTCACTAAACAGCCTGCACACACAGCACCCAGGGAAGGGTGCAGACCTTTTTTGTCACTCTATGTTGGCTTCTTCTGTAGGTGTTGTAGTTTCAAGGCTGGTGTATTTTAACTGTAAAATTTAAGTGAAAGTTTTCTAGAGAATCCACAGAGTCACAGAATGTGACTGGAAGGGACCTCCAAAGCTCATCCAGTCCAACCCCTCTGCCAGAGCAGGAGCACCCAGAGTAGATCACACAGGAACACATCCAGGCAGGTCTTGAATACCTCCAGAGAGGAAGACTTCACCACCCCTCTGGGCAGCCTGTTTCAAGTGTTTTGTCACCCTCACAGGGAAAACTCTTTCTCGATTTTCCATGAAATTTTCTATACCTCAACTCCCACCACTGCCCCTTGCCCTGTCATGGGCATCACCCAGCAGAGCCTGGCTCCTGGCACTCCCCTTTACATCTTTATAAACATGAATGAGGTCACCCTTCAGGCTCCAAACTAAAGAGACTCAGCTCCCTCAGGCTCTCCTCATAAGGTTGCCCAGGATCACAATGTCCAGGTGAGTTTGGAATCTCTCCAGAGAAGAACACTCCACAACCTCTCTGGACAATCCAGTCCAGGGCTCCAGCACTTTCAAAAGAAAGTTTTTCTTTATCTTTAGGTGGAAATTTCTGTGGTCTGAACGAGGGGACACAGCCTCAAGCTGTGCCAGGGGAGGTCTAGGCTGGATGTTAGGAGGAAGTTCTTGGCAGAGAGAGTGATTGGCATTGGAATGGGCTGCCCAGGGAGGTGGTGGAGTTGCTGTCCCTGGAGGTGTTCAAGCAAAGCGTGGCTGGGGCACTTAGTGCCATGGTCTGGTTGCTTGGCTAGGGCTGGGTGATAGGTTGGGCTGGGTGAGCTTGGAGGTCTCTTCCAACCTGCTTGATTCTATGATTCTATGATTCTATGATTCCATCATTCTATGATTCCATGATTCCATGATTCTATAATTCTATGGTTCTATAATTAGTTCTATAATTCTATGATTCCATGATTCTATGATTCTATGATTCCATGATTCTATGATTCTATGATTCCCCTCCTGCCCATGGTGTGAAGCAAACAACAAGTGCATAAATTAAAAAATTATCCCCCTAAGCAATCATAGCCCTGAGCCACAGAGTTTAAAATGATAATTTCATTTCACTTCTGAAGTGTGATCATTACTTTTTTAGGGGGGGGGCAAATCCCAACTTCTACGCAGTGTAAAACCAACTCAGCAGGATGTGCATTTCCTACATGGTGCCAAAATGTTTCCCATGCTGTTTGGGGAAGATCCAAAAAGATTTTTTTCATTCCTTTAAATGTTCTGAAAAGTTTGTGCCCTTCGACCCAGGGGTAAATGGGCACTTCTGTTATTTGGATGCTTGCAAAACGCTTGGCTCAGTGCTTTCCATAACTGTAGGCTTGCTGTTGCCAGTTCAGCCAATCTTCTGGTGACAACCTGTTTGAAAAACAGTGCAAGAAATGACTAACTGCAAATCACTTGATTGAAAGTGCTGAAGGAAAAGAGAAGGCGTTCGGCTAACAGCCTCCCGGAGCTGCTAGGGATAAAAGCAGTCGAGAAGGAGAATCCCAAGAAGGAGAATCCTGAGGAATTTACTTCTGTGTTTACCAAATCTGCTTGCCAGTAGATGGAGGGGAAAGACGGCATCTTGCCTCCTGCTGGGTGAGAGGCAGCCTGTCTGGTTCAGGAAGATGTTTGTGTCCTGCTGATTCAACAGGACCCACGTTCTCCTGACACGAGGCTCCCAAGCTATGCCTTAAACCCATCAAGTCATAAGCATCCACAGCTTCAGCTAAAGCTCCCTGAGATGCTTTCCTGCATCCTAATAGTCCATTAAACCACCCAGCAAGATGTTCATATCCTCCTACAGCATAAAAGCTCCCTCTGAAATCTGTTTGGATTTTTTTTTCCCTTTTGCCATTTTTTCCCCCCCAATTCTGTTGATTTTATGTAAAGCCTTTCACAGACTGAGTTGGGGCTGTCCAGTTTGGAGAGGTAAGGGATCCAAGGAGATCTTATTGTGGCCTTCCAGTACCTGAAAGGGGCTACAAAAAAGCTGGGGAGGGAATTCTTAGGGTGTCAGGTAGTGATAGGACTGGGGGGAATGGAGCAAAACTAGAAGTGGTGAGATTCAGATTGGATGTTAGGAAGAAATTCTTCACCACGAGGGTGCTGAGACACTGGAACAGGTTGCCCAGGGAGGTGGTGGAAGCCTCATGCCTGAAGGTCTTTAAGGCCAGGCTGGATGTGGCTCTGAACTACTTGATCTAGTGTGAGGTGTCCCTACCCATGACAGGGGGGTTGGAGCTAGATGATCCCTGAGGTCCTTTCCAACCCTGACCTCCTGCACAACCACATGTGAGGGGGATCTTGTGGGATGTAGGGAAAGCCTGTATTGGGTATTGACAAGTGGGGTTTTTCCATTGTGTTCAAGGAGAAAGTGATGGAGGAGCTGAACATGAGCCAGTGTGTGCCTAGGTGGCCAAGAAGTCCAGATTGGATGGGGCCTTGAGCAACCTGTCCTAGTGGGAGGTGTCCCTGTCTGTGGCAGGGGGTTGGAGTCTTTGAGGTCCCTTCCAACCTTACCATTCTATGACTCTATGACAAGAGGAAATGCCCTGAAGATACACCAGAGAAGGCTGAGCTCGGACATTAGAAGAAACTTCTTGACTGAAAGAGCTCTCAAAGACTGGAGCAGGCTCCCTGGGATGGTGATTGTATCCCCATCCCTGGAGGTGCTGAAAAGATGCAGAGATGCGATGAGGGCCATGGTTTAGCCTTGGTAGGGTTAGAGAATGGTTGGACTCAGTAAAGGNGAGTGGGAGGTGTCCCTGCCTATGGCAGGGGGTTGGAACTAGACGATCCTTGAGGTCCCTTCCAACCTTCCCATTCTATGATTCTGTGATTCTATCTTGAAGGTCTTTTGCAAGCAGAACAATTCCATGGTTCTATCCTGTGAGGTGGGAGCTGGTTTAAAATGAGTTGTTTCTTCCAAGCGAGGTCCATAGCTCTCAGAAGAAAGCCCAGGCAGGGATATTTATCCCTGGCTCCTTTTCTTTCTTAAATAGGCACTGGCAGGAATGTATTTGGTGTAAGGTTCTATTTAATAGCCTAGCCTGGACTTGCTGCTCCTCACCCATCAAAATCAAAACTCAGAGGTGCTAACAGCTGTAGGGAAATCCAGGTGTGGCAGATGTGGCTTGGATCACTGCAAAATAAAATGTTAGGCAGAGGGGACTCTCTAGCTGTAATTAGGTTTTAACTAGCTGCATTTTTCCACCCCTTTCCAAATTGTGAAGACACTCTTTGGAGCAAAGCTGATAATCTGCATCCTTTTAGTCTAAGGAAATTAAATGAATAAATCATTCACCCTAAACGACAGAGGCCTTTGCAGCAGGAACCTTATCTCTACTGCCATTGTTATTACCATTATAATTGTTACAATAATTTTCTTTTTAAAGCCTCCTAAGCTTGTTTCTCATAGGTGTATTTCACTCAGATTTCCTTTTCAAGTAAATATTGTGCTCATTATGGTGAGGCTGCAGTAGACTTGCTTGAAATCTTTTCTTTCACAAGTTCTCACCATCCCAGAGTGTTATTGATGCTTCAAGGTGATGTGGTGATCTATCAGGGAGAGGGATTCAGAGGCTGGAGATGTAGCCATGTTCTTGTCTTTCTCTCTTAAGGTTTGGCAGCTTTAGAAATCACCTCAAAAAACCTCAGCTCAATAGTGAAACATGATAATGACCCACGTTAGGAGGACAGGACAAGGAGTCATGGATTTAAATGAAAAGAGGAAGATTCAGGCTAAAGAGAAGGAAGAAATTGGTTACACTGATGATGAGACACTGGCCCAGGCTGCCCAGACAGGTGGGAGATGCTCCATGCCTGGAACCATTCCAGGTCAGGTTGTTTGGGGCTCTGAGCAACCTGCTGTAGTTGTAGACATTCCTGCCAAATGCAGGGGCTTGAACTGGATGAACTTTAAAGGTCTCTTTCGACCCAAACCATCCTGGTGAGACACTGGCATAGGTTGCCCAGGGAGGTTGTGGAGCACAGAATCACCCAATGTGATCAAAGATCACATTGGGTGATTCTGTGCTCCACAACCTCCCTGATGGTGTTCAAGTCCAGGTTGGATGAGGCCTTGAGCAACCTGCTCTAGTGGGAGGTGTCCCTGCCTATGGCAGGGGGTTGGAACTAGATGATCCTTGAGGTCCCTTCCAACCTTACCATTCTATGATTCTATGATCCTGCTACTCTGTGCTCCTTCAAGTCAGTGAGTTTTGCAGCAGGAGCAGGCTAAATGTAACTCATTTTGCACAAACAAGGTTTCAGATCTGCAGCTGAAAGTCTCCTGAAGTGCTAATGATATTTATTCCAGCATCTCTGTACAAATGATCTTGCTGAACAATCAAATCCTGCAGCCTTTTGTATTTTCCTTCTGTGATTAGTTCCACTAGGATTACAGTTATTTTAAAAGATACATGAAAGTCAGCAGCTATTAGCAAAAGCCTTGGAAATTGGTATTGACAGCGAGGACCAGAGGGTTAAAGTCAGCTGTTTGGAAATGCCTGTCTGTAACAATACCCACTAGACACATCCAGTCCTTGGGTGTGTATACAATGGAGCATCACATCAGCATCTGCACTTGTAAGCTAATGAAACTCATGCACAAAGGCCTGATTTGTATGCATGCCTTGGGGGCTGCACATAGCAGAAAGGTCAGGGCCAAACTGCATCTGAAAACCTGCCCATTAGGACCAGTCTGGATATTCCAAGGAACAGTTCATCTTCTTGATCATGAGCCAGGAGTGTGCTCTTGTGGCCAGGAGGCCAGGTAGTCTACAACTCCCTGAAGGGTGGTTGTGGCCAGCAGGAGGTTGCTTTCTTCTCTCAGGCAACCAGCACCAGAACAAGAGGACACAGTCTCAAGCTGTGCCAGGCGGAGTTTAGGCTGGAGGTGAGGAGAAAGTTCTT
>WBNM01032662.1:0-79502 GCA_013399055.1 Ramphastos sulfuratus | reverse complement strand
CCAGGTCCTGCATGTGGGTCACAATTGCGTGAACGCTCCAGAATTGAGACAGCGTCTCTGGAAAGTTGTCTGGTGGAAAGGAACCAGGGTGGTGTTGATCGACAGCTGTCTGAACATAAGCCAGCGTGAGACCAAGGGGTCAAGAAGGCCAACAGCATCCTGGCCCGGGTCAGCAATAGTGTGGTCAAACATGACGAAGGACATGGTTCCCTTCTACTCTGCAGGGGTGAGGATGCATCTCAAGTATTAGGTAAAGTTTCTGGGTCACTCAACTACAAGAACAACACACAGGTGCTGAGGCACGTCTAGGGAAAGGCAACAAAGCTGATGAAAGCTGAACAAAGCTGTAGAACAGGTCTTGTGAGGAGCAACTGAGGGAACTGGGGAGTTTGAGTGTGGAGAAGAGGAGGCAGAGGGTAAGCCTCATTGAGGTCTCCAACTCTCTGAAAGGAGGTTGTAGTGAAGTGGGTGTATTTCTAGCCTCAAGTTGCACCAAGGGAAGATTAGGTTACACATCAGGAATTTTTTTTTCAATTAAAGAGTTATCAGACCCAGGGAGGAGGTGAAGTCACCATCCCTGAATGTGTTTACAATGTATGTAGATGTGGTACTTGGGCATATGGCTTAATTGGGAGCTTAGTAGAGTAGGGTTGATGGTTGGACTTGATGATCTTGAAGGTCTGTTTTAACCTCTAATTCTATGATAGTAACAGCCAGTAGTCATCATCTGCTGTTGGTTTGATTGTATCTAATTTTCTCTGAAAGGTGACCTAAGATACCTATATTGATAAAACATTTTTTCAGGTTCATTTTATCCTTACAAATCTCTTGACTAGTTGCCTTTTCTCTCTTTCTCTCTTTTTTTTTCCTTTTTGAAAATGCTTTCAGAAGTTTTGATGACCTATAAAAAAATTGGAAATGAGCAAAGCCACCTTTGTTTTTGATGGAATTAGCCACATCATGAGGTGAAGCCTGCCCAAAAGTAGTGAGACCTTCACATCTGCTGAATTCTGATTCCTTAGATGATTCTGCGGTGTCCTGGGAAAAACAAGGTAATAGACAATTCTCACAGAATTATTTGTGTGCTGTAAAGGCCTGGACTATATCTGCTCCTTTCTGATGGTTCAGGTATGTGCTATAAAGGCACAAACATGCACAAATGGAATTATTTCTGGTTTTTCATCCTTGTAACTCATTCAGGGTGTGAGATCAGATAATGACGATGATGACCCAGCTGGCAGAAATTGGTGTGGGGTGGCAGAAGCAGCAAGGCAGCATCTGCTGACAATCTAAGTTAGAGAGTAATAAATAATGTAAAAATCAGTTCCCTGCAGGGAAGTGGAGTAGCATGGAGAAGGATGATGTAACTGTGGATTATCCTAGTTCAGCAGCCTAATCCTAAGGAGGGTCTGCTATGTGAAAGTGAGGCTGACAGGCACTTAAACCTAATAAATGTCTTATTCTGCTGTGCTGGTCATGACAGTGCTGGAGTGTGTGTTGCAGCTGTGTGTGGAGTTGTATTAAACTTTTTAATTGGAAGTGTGTTGGTTTTTTTCAAAGCAAATTTTAGGGTATGTGTGCTAATAGTATGGTGGTGTCCTTTCTGGTGATACATAGATGCATGTGCCAGCCAGAATATTATCAGGAACGTGTCTTAATTGCCAGAGTTTTTGGCAGTGTTTTTATTTCCTATTTTGTCCATGGGACTTGAGCTTCATTCAGTGGACAGAATGGATATACAGGGCAGCAGAAGGAAGGTTCCATGGGGAACACTAAATCTGGTTTGCCCTATTTTTCAAGTGCGGCTTGAATTATCTTCTACTAACAGAGAGTGTGGGGAGGAGAGGCTGTCAGTTAATTCATTCTTATGTCTTTAAATCTGCTGTGCTGAAAAATAATTGGAAATAGCATGTTGGCAGCCTTACCTTCATTGTGTCTTCAGACAATACAGTCCAGATTCAGACATTTAAGACAAACTTTTCTATCACCTCTGCTGTAGGATAGAGCTGTGCAGACAGGTTCTCTTCTTCCACCTGCAATGTAAAGTCAGGTTTAAGCTGTTACATATGCTTTCTTGAGACAAAGCAAACTCTTAGCTTCTTTAGCATGCTTAGCAGGTCTTCATATATATTTATGTAACGTAATTGTGCTGCAATTTCAGAGGCAGGCTGATTTCCCTGATCCTGAAATGCACTGCATTCTGTACAGCATCTGCCTTGCTTGCTCACGCTGGTATGGAGCATCACTGAGTAACAAACTATTCCTGTAGATAACAGGTTTTATTATAGGTTAAGCAGCTATCAGAGAAAAAGAGAGAAGTTATAACTCCTGTGGAACTTTTCCACTATCCCAGATTTAAAATATTTTAACTTTCATGAAGAAACAGAAGTTTCTATGTGGTGGCCAAGAAAGTCTAAAGAAATACAGAATCAGTTGGGAAGGACCTTTAAGATCACCAAGTGCAACCATTCTCTAATTCTATCAAGTCTAGTGCTAAACCATGTCCCTCAGCACCACATCTCTGCATCTTTTCAAGACCTCCAGGGGTGAGGATTCAATCACCTTCCTGGGGAGCCTGTTCCAATCTTTGAGAACCCTTTCAGTGAAGAATTTTCTTCTAGTACCCAACCTAAACCTGCCCTGATGTAACTCGAAGCTATTTCCACTTGTTACTAGGGAGAAGAGACACCTACCTGGCTCCAGCCACCTTCAGGGAGTTGTAGAGAGCCAGAAGGTCTCCCCTCAGCCTTCTCTTCTCCAGACTAAACAATCCCTGTTCCCTTAGCTGCTCCTCACAAGATCTGTTCTCCAGACCTTTCACCAACCTCATTGCCCTTCTCCAGACCTGTTGAGCACCTCATTGCCCTTTTATTGAGGGGCCCAAAACTGAATCCAGTATTAAAGGTGCGGCCTCACCAGTGCTGAGTCCAGGGGCACAGTCACTTCTCTAGTCCTGCTGGTCATGCTATTCCTGATCCAGGCCAGGATGCCTTTACCTTCTTGGCCACTGGGGCACACTGCTGGCTCATGTTTGGCCAGCTGTTGACCAGCACCCCCAGGTCAGTGTGTCCCCTAATGGGAAATATAATGACAGAATCTCAGGACAGTGGGGGTTGGAAATAGTGGTACAAAGAAAGTTACTGAACAGTCTGCCACTAACACAGAAAATGGATGACCATCCTGGTACAGCTGACCATGAACCCCAATCCACTTGCAACCCTCAGGGCAGAGGGATCAGGTAGAGCCTGGAATGAAGAAATTAATATGAGCCTGGGAAGAAAAGCAAAAGGTTTCTTTTAGTTTAGTCTGTGTCTCACTATCAAAATGTATTGGCAGTAAGTTACATTAAATTTTCCAAGGACAGGTCTGTTTTCCCCATGAGGTACTGGTACATGATCTCTCTGGTTTTGTCCCAATGCATGAACTTTTCCAGCTTATTTTCTCCCCCTGATGTAAGGGGAGCAAAAGACTGATGGGATGAGGGTGTTTGGAAGCAGGTCAAAGTCAAACCACCACAAACACTCTGACAACAGAAATACAAAATCATTATACTCCTTTCAAATTGCATTAAGTTGGAAAAGGACATTTTCAGGACCTCAGCAGCTTGGAAGGCAGATCTTGATGCATTTTCTCAAAAGGGTTTGTACTGGTGGCTTCTAAGCATACGTCTAATCAAATTGCTCTGTTAAAAAAGAAAATTATATTACTTGATTCATTGTGTATGAGCATATTTTAGTTTTAACTAAGATTTGTCTAAGCTTTTTTTTTTTTTTTTTTCTTCAATGTCTGTTTTGTAAGTGGTGGTTGCTGCTTTCCTCTCCCTCCTCCAGAAAGTTTTGCTCAGTTATTTTTAGCTTACCAGACAGCACTAGTTCCAGCATTTGTCCTATGGTGTGATCCCTCACCTTTCTTTGAAGAATTCAAGTTGAAAATAATTCATGACATAAAATGGTGAACTAGAGCACCACCCTCAAATTAAACAAAAGAGGTTCAGATCATGGCTGAAACATAAGGTATTCATCCCACAGTGGCCATTCAAATGTGTCATTCACCATGCTTAATAAAATTTTATAGGACAGCAAAAGCCACAGTATTCTAAGCACCAATGAATACACCATTATTCATGAGTAACCTCTTTTACTCTTCTTCTAGGTCAAAAGTAATATTGTACTCATCTGGGACTTCTGGGGGGGGGAAAAAGGGGAGGGGGGGAAGAAGAAAAGAGCTGCTCTGTGGGTTTGTTTAATATCAGGCATTTTTTTTCTCAAAAAAATCTGAATATTTAGATAGGCAAAAAAGAAAAAGATGATGCAACACAAGGTCAAACTTTACTAGGCAGTTTTGGTCAACTATCTTTGAACTGGCTTCTGTCTACTGTCAGGTGTTCTGGGGTTGTTAAGCCTGGAGAAGAAAAGGCTCTGGGGAGATCTAATAGCAAACTTCCAGTACCTGAAGGGGGCCTACAAGAAGGATGGAAAGGGACTAGTTACTAAGTGACAGGTGAGGGCAATGGCTTCAAACTAGAGAAGAGTAGATTTAGATTGGATGTTAAAACAAGCTCTTTATCATGAGGGTAGTGGAACACTGGATCAGGTTGCCCAGGGAGGTAGCTGAGGCCCCATCCTTGGGAGATATTCAAGGTCAGGCTCAGCAGGGGTCAGGGCAACCTGATCTAGTGGAGGATGTCCCTGCTCACTGCAGGGGTATTGGGCTAGGTGACTTCTAGAGGTCCCTTCCATTTCAAACCATGCTATGGTTCCATTGGACAACAGAGTCCTTCTGAGACTGTGCTCTTCACTGCCAAAAAAAGTCTAAAAAATGAGAAAATAATGACTACTCTGAGAAGCTGCTGCTTTATCTTCTCTAGACTATAACACTTATGAAAAATCTGACTTTTTAAATGATTATTGATGTATACTTTGTAATTCTATAGATGCTATTTTACTTTGGACTCATGCCCAATGTTGTTATGTGTAAAATGAGTACATGTGGCTGATTCCTTGTGTTCTATTTTATGGCCATCAGTGGAATAGGAAATATTGTAAACAATAGGGAAAAGCATATGTTTGAGGTGTTCTTTGAGAAGTAAGGCAGCAGGTCAATTTTGGTGAAAATTTTGAAAAAGTAGTTGTTATGAATGTATCTTTAATGAGGGGAGATGTGGCCTCCCCAGCTACCTCTTCTTTTCTGGGAGTTATTCTATAAAAAACTGAAATAATCTGAGTATTTTTAGACAGTTTCATTTGAAAGTCAGATGTGTTAAGTTACTTCTGTGTCCCAGTTGAAGGACAGTAGTGTATTAAACTGCTGTTCACCCCAGCAGTCTGTGTGTTAAACAGCTCATGTGAAAACACCGTGAAGAAAACATAGGATTGGCACATACGAATCCACAATATAAAATGTCATCTTACAATTAATAATTTCCCTGAAGGGAAATTGTTGGCAAGAAAGTAATCTTTAAGATATTATCTTTATAAATGGTGGAGACTTTTAGAAGTTTGGAAACTTTTTTTCCTTTGCAAAAATGTTAGAAGTCTGTTCCCCAGGAAGAATTTGCACATGGTGATTCTTGTGGAAAAACTCTCCTCCTGTGATATCTTCAGTAAACCTATTGTGAAAATTAACCAAATAACATTAAGATGGTAGATTATAACATTATGCTATCTTTTCCAATAATCACTGATTTTATAAGTAAAACTTAATATTTGTAATAGTTCTACAAAGAATGCAAACTACATGTCCTCAGGCTATAAAAATTAAAATATTAACCTGTGTTTTTTGGAGTTCACAGCCCTTGTCCTGTAGTTCAGAACTGAGCAGACTTCAGGTTTAGCTTTGGTATGCTTTGGCAATTTAGATGGGTGTTCAAATGTCTACCTTGAACTGAAGATTTCCATTATTCAGATACCTCCCTTTTTATACTTGTGTTGTTTGAAGGATAATAATTTTAATTTAAAGAGGAAAATGTTATTTAGAAAGCTAAGTCGTTCATCAGTGGTTGTTAAATAACAGAAGAGGAAGACTTCTCTCATGTCAGTTTCCAGAAATAAACTGACAAACACTGTTTCTTGGAGGAGGTTTTTCCAGGTGGGAGGAAACATGGAGTCCTCAGTTTCTAAGAATGTTTAAGTGACTGTTGAACCCTAAATTGACAGCATCGAGGGTCAGACTAAATAATCATCATAAACTGCTCCAACTTTTTAATGTTAAGCTGGGAATTATAGCACTTGTTCCTTCCTACATCCATTCTGTAGCTGAATTTTATTTCAGATAACAAAACTAAGAATGTGGAATACTCCACTAAGAATGTGGAGTACTCAGCTGCCTTAAACAGATTGCATTTCGAGCACTAGATTTTAGGTCTTATTTTTTTAGATCTTAGCTGATAGTTCAGATGCTTTCAGTTACTGAATAATTAACCATTAGAGTTGAAAATGTTGCAGGCTTTTAAATGAGTAGGGCTTGGTACTCGTCCTTTGAAATTATAATTTTGGGCCAGAAAGAAAGATGGAAAGAATATAAACTTGAAGTCCTTTTGTCCTTCTGTGTTCAGGATCACACTTTTACAGAGGTAAGAGTTTCTGTACTCTCTGACTGCTGTGACTCTGCTCACTGAATGATTTTCTCAGTGTTTGAGCTGAATTCTAACCCAGCAGGCAAACCATCAGTGCGAGAGTGACCATATTTTAATTGCAAGTCTCAAATGTGCACGTTTTTATTGCAGTATTTTAGTCTAGAATGACATTCCTGTAGGAGGAAGCCAGAAGTGGCTCTTGTCAGACAAATATGTAAAGAAAAGCAGCTGGAGGAAAATGAGGGCACTAATTTAAACTAAAAAATAAAAATTAAAAAAAATTAACATATTCTCCAGCCTCACAAGCCCACACATGTTTTAAGCAAAGGTACATTATTTTCTGCTCATTTTAACTCTCAATGTTAATTTTAGAACTCAGTGAGGACCACTTAAGGTTTTCACAGTGTCATTTCTATAATAAAAGAGAACCTGAAAGTGATCACTAAGCCACAAATGGCTATTAAAAGGGCATTGATGGTTATGGAAAGTAAGAAGTGAATTCTGAAAGGAATTCTAAATATCCTTTGAAGTAGGTTATTTAAATTGAAGTGTTCTGTTAAGTGGACTAGCTATTCAAGGTTGCCTTAATTTAATTTAGTTTCTTTTCATTTCCAAAAAGGAAATTGATGAATATGCTTTCATTCCAAAGCTCCCATATTTTAGGAGATATATTAGGGATATTTATTACAGTTACGTATTAGGGTGATCTTAGGTTATGTTTGGGCTCAGTAATCTTAAGGTCTTTTCCCACCAGGTGATTCTATGGTTCTATTTATAGCATTATCACAGTATCACAGTATAAGCAAGGTTGGAAGAGACCTCAAAGATCATCAAGTCCAACCCATTACCACAGACCTCAAGACTAGACCATGGCATCAAGTGCCACATCCAAACGTGCCTTGAACACCTCCAGGGACGGTGACTCCACCACCTCCCTGGGCAGCCCATTCCGGTAGCGAATGACTCAGTGAAGCACTTTCTCCTCACCTCGAACCTAAACTTCCCCTGGCACAGCTTGAGACTGTGTCCTCTTGTTCTGGTGCTGGTTGCCTGAGAGAAGAAAGCAACCTCCTCCAATTAGCCTTAAACCAGCACACCATTTATAGCTCTTCTATTTATATTTCCATGGAGAAAGATCTTGGAGTTCTAGACAGTAAGTTATCCATGGCAGCAATGTGCATTTGTGGCTGAGAGGGCCAGTGGTGTCCTGGTGTGACCAGACTGGGTATACTGTGTCCAGTTTTGGACTTCCCAATTCAGGAGAGACAGGGATCTGCTGGAGAGAGTCCAACAGAGAGCTACAAGGATGTTTAAGGGACTTGAACATCTCTTCTGTGAAGACTGAGAACTGGGGCTGTTTAGTCTGGAGAAGACTTAGAGGGGTCTTATTAATGTCTGTAAATATCTGAGGAGTGGATGTCAAGACGAAGATGATGGTCTCTTTTTTGGTGGTGCCCAGTGAGAGGGCAAGGAACAGTGGGTATAAGCTGGAACACAGGAGGTTCCACCTAAACTGAAGGGAAAACTTTGCTGTTAGAGTGCTGGAGTCCTGGAGCAGGCTGCCCAGAGAGGTTGTGGAGTCTGCTTTCTGGAAACTTACAAAACCTGTTTAGATGTGTTCCTGTGTGACCTGCCCCAGGCGATCCTGCTTTGGCAGGGGAGTTGGACTCAATGACCTCTAGAGGTCCCTTTCAACCCCTAATATACTGTGATTCTAGGATTCTATTTCCATCCTTACTGCTTGTAAAACAGTGTGTATGTAGCAATATGCACCATGCTAACTGCCTAAATACTGAGTTCCCATGCTTTGATGCTCCAAAACGGTAAGTAATGCTAACTTCTTTTTTTATTTTTTTGTTTTTTCAGTAAAACATTCCTTCATTGTCTGGCTTACACTTGAAAGTAGCAAATGACAAAGAGAACCTTGTTTCTTTGGAAATACCTCCGTATACTTTATGCTGAGAGCGTCAGCTTGAGCCTAGCGTAAACAAAATGCTTGTGAAATGTTTCTGTAATTGAGTTGCTGAAGCCTAGTGTTCCAGGTTTGGATTTGTCTTAGGCCTTCTTCCCTGTGAAGGAGAGTTCTGTCCTATACTAGAAACAGCAGTGCTTGGCCAATATGCACCCTTAGGGCAGTGATCCGTGTAGTGCTTACCTAGGGCTGCAAATGCTCTCATGGTATGTGTTTTCCCTTGTCCTCTCTGCATACAGCCCTGTCTGAGCTTTAAATCACAGACAAGGAAAGTACTGCTTATTCTTCAGCCTCCAGAAACCCAAAATTTAATTCCTTTAACAATAAATCTGTCATAAAAGGTTATGGGAGAGAGAGGTGAATGTGGAAGGAGAGCTTAAAGCAGGGAGCCATAGCAACTGAACCTAAACCTGATCCAGATCTGAATACAGATTACTGTAAATCAGTGCCTGGCAGACAGACTACACAAGTGAAATGTTTATTTTTAAAAGGATCTATTAATTTGATTATTCTAAGTCAGTTTAATACCTTTTAACTTTGGGTTACTGGAACTGCATAGCCCTCTAGTTTTGTAGCTAACACAGACACCATACTTTGCAGACAGAGTCAAGGAGTAATTGCTTTAGGTTATTTTATTATTTAAACATTTGCAGTAATAATAATAACAGCAACAACAATAGTTTTGAAAACTTCAACCCTCAGCCTTTTTTATCAAGCATTTTACCTGGTATATCACAGAGACAGAGCTAGAAGTGATGTATTACAAATACAGAGGAACTATTAAACTTGAGTTCTAGCAGCAATTGCAACTGAATTACATTTTCATTATTTTTTATCCAGTTGCTGCCTTTCTGACCCCTGTAGCTAGCAGACTTCCGAAGTGTGCTCCCAGACAGGTGAGAATCCACATGTCAGGATGTGTGATGGCAGTACGTGTCTGGCACATCAGAAGATGTGATAAGAAAGGACTGCATAACGTTAACCTGATGTGTTGGATATATGCTGCAGACAGGAAACTGTGAACTGTTAATTCCTCCATGATAGCCCAGCTGCAGCACTGAGACCCTGCAGTCATGCCATGCTGGGAACTGGTCCAAGACCATGAGCTTACAGGAGAATGTAACCAGTAGTGACTTGCTTAAAGAAACACAGAACAGGAGACTGTCACAAGCCACAGTTGGACAAAGTGTCTCTATGAGGTAGGTGGTAGTCAGCAACATGAGTATAGTGCAGTACACTTGACAGGTTTGTGTTAAATGATCTTTGCAACCTTGTCAGAGTGGATCTCAGTGAGTATATTGTGAGGTCTTTTTTTGCTGCAGTCCTGTGTGATCCTTTCCACCAACACAGGTCAGAGCAAATGCAGGGGACTAATTTCCTAGCCTGCCTCCCCCAGGCTATTGCATTTCTCACTTCCTGGTGCCTTTCTATCTCCTCTCTGGTTGTCAGTATACGTGTGCTCCTTCACACTCCTGCGAATGTACGGACGCAGCACCTCGCCGTCCCTGGAGGTGTGCAAGAAAAGACTGGATGGGGCTCTTAGTGCCATGGTCTAGTTGATTGGATAGGTCTGGGTGATAGATTGAACTGGATGATCTTGGAGGTCTCTTCCAACCTGCTTGATTCTATGGTTCTATCACTCATTGTTTCAGCCCATTGCCTGTGAAATCCATTTCCAGGAAACCCCTCGCACCACTGCATGACTGAATTTGGTAGCTTCTTTTGTTACCAGTCACTTGGTTTTCATCTGGAGACACATCCATCATTCCTAAGCAGGTTTGTGATAGACTGTAGAAATTGATGCTTTGCAAAAAATCACACATGCAATATGTTTCATAGAACCATGTTTTGTATTAGAATTGAAGCTAAAGGAGGTAAAATAGTGTTTTTAGAGAGATAGAGAATAAAATTCCATGAAATGCAGCACAAGTTTAGTATAAGTTCTCATCCCTCTCTTGTATAATTCATGGGCTAAACCAAAGTATAATCACTTTAAGAAGTTTTAGCCTGTGCCACTTAAAATCAGTGGAAAGCTTATATTTACTAGGTATGCAAAGTAGTACCATGAGATTAGTTACAGAAGTAATGCAGATATTTGAATGTATATGAGTACTCCTGAAACCAAACTCCCACTCCCCAGGTCATAGTTACATCAAGGACTTAGTTTAGGAGGCGATTACACAGGCTTATTTGCAGATGATACCAAGCTGAATGGTGTGGTTGATAAGACTGAAGGACAGGATGGGTGCCATGCAGAGGGGCCTGGACAGGCTGGAGAAGTGGGCTGAGGTGAATCCCATGAGGTTCAATAAAGCAAAGTGCAAGGTTCTGCACGTAGGTTGAGGTAGTCCTCAATACAGGCTGGGAGATGATGAAATTGAGAGCAGCCTTGCAGAAAAGGACTTGGGGATACTGGTGGATGAGAAGCTGGACATGAGCCAGCAATGGGCACTTACAGCCCAGAAGGGCAGTGGCATCCTGGGTTGCCTGAAAAGAAGCATGACCAGGAGATGGAGAGGGGTGATTCTGCTACCTTGCTCTGGTGAAATCTCACCTAGAGTACTGTGTCCAGCTATGGGGCCCCCAGCACAGGAGGGACATGGACCTGCTGGAGCAGGTCCAGAGCAGGGCCACAAAGATGATCAGAGGGCTGGAGCACCTCTGCTATGTAGACAGACTGAGAGAGTTGGGGCTCTTCATCACAGAGAAGGCTCCAGGGAGACCTTTATAGCTACATTTCAATATCTGAAGGGGAGCTACAGGAAGGCTGGGTGTTGTAGTTGTAGTTTGGCCCAACCAAGGCCAAACACCGGGCCTCAATGCTCCCCCCAGGCCTCCCTGCTTCCCCCCCATAGCAGGTCCCAACTGCGCAGCAAAACTTCGCCTTGGCTGCTCAAGGCTGAAAGCCTCCCCTGGGACAGCAGAAACGGTAACAGCCTGATATGCTGAGCAGCAAGGAGAGAGGAAAGGACCAGAACTGACTGTGCAGCCAGTGTTTGTAGGAAAGGGAGATATAGACTGATGGGAATGAAAAAACAAAGATGATTACACTTTCTGGTCTGCCTCCGTGTACTCTCTTGTACTTCTGGAGGACCCAAGAACCTCTGTGGCCCTTAAACCCATAACAAAGGGGAAGGGCTGTTTAGAAGGGCTTGTGATTATAGGAAGAGGGGCAATGGTTTTAAGCTAGAGCAGGATAGATTCAGGTTAGACATCAGGAGGAAGTTCTTCACAATGAAAGTGGTAAAATACTGGAACAGGTTGCCCAGGGATGTGATTCAGGCCCCGTCCCTGGAGACCTTCAAGGTCAGACTTGATGTGGCCCTGGGGCAGCCTTGTTGGATGTGTCCCTGCTCACTGCAGAGGGATGGAACAAGGTAAACTTCAAAGGGCCATTCCAACCCAATGCAATCTGTGAATTTAAAAAAATAATTTAAATATCCTGAAAATGCAACAAACAAACAAACCCAACCTCTTTGATCAAGCAATCTCTTGAAATTCTTGGAGTGCACAAATGCTAATTTTCATTGCTGTAGTATAAAGCACAACTAAGTTTGTAGCAGCTGTAAAGTTTCTTGCTGCTGTTCAAGTAATTAAGTGCCTTTCTCCTACTTTACATTTAGTAAGGGCAAGGCATACTACTCAGCGAAGAGAGTCCTGTCAGAATACTTAACTGTACAACAAAAATATTGGAGATGTGTCACTGCATGTGGAATCAAGTGATACCTTACCTGATACACAGTTTAAAAGGTTTTTAAACTGTTTTTTTCCACTGTTTTATTCCCATTTATTCCTGATTCATACTTTTTTTTCCAATTCCTTTGTACTGTGATTACTAAAATTAGGAAGTTCTTTCCCACTATAAATAGCTTCATTGTTAATAGCAATTCTTTTGGATTCCAGCTCCTGTCTGAAGATCTCTAAAGATTTTTAAGGGAAAGTGAAAATTCATAACCTAAACAAGAACAGCTTAAATATTCAGAAAACAAACAACAGGAAAGTAAAAACATGCTGGGATGTTGTTGTTGTCTTTCTTTGTGACACAGTTGAGTACCTAGGTAAAATAAAGTGTAATGGGGGAAAAACTGAAACTCATTGAAACCAGTTCTGTGCTGTGAAGATATTGGTACTGTCAAATCTAAGCAACTCTTTGCTCCTGATCATTTCAGAAGTCAGAAAATGCCCTGATCAAGGTCAAGGTAAATACAACTGAGCACTCACAATCACCGAACTGTACTTAGAAGTCGAAGTTATTTATTTTTTTCCTACAGTCATATTGTCTCCCCAAAATAATGGTACTTCTTCCTTTTTCTTTTTTTTCCCCCCTTCTTTCTAGTTTCTGTGTTTTTTCTCCCTTTTTTATTTTATTTTGTTTGTTTGTTTTTGTTTAATCACATCGTAGTAAGTTACAAACTGAGTAACATTTTTAAAAGAAGATTAAAGAATGAAAAAAAGTCCAAGAACCAAGTTCTGGAGTCATTGGTCAAATGGCTGCAGAAATTGAACTATGAGTGTATTGATCAGCACACAAAAAAGAAAAACCTGGAGTATTTGCTATGGAAATCCTACTGAAAATCCAAATTAATTAGGTCAGTTTTTATTTTCTGAGCCAAACCCAAGAATATAGCAATTATGTTTTGATTGTATAGATTAATTAAGGCAATCACCACAACAGGAAAATTAAGAAAACTTTGAGTAGCACAACGGCTTAATTGTTTTAATTGTTGCATGTTGAAATATTTGTAAGAGCTCTTATCTGAGTGGTTTAAGAATTGATGAGCTTTACATCTGGAAAAGTTCTTTAATGTAGGTGAAAGATGTTTTATGTGTGCTGGTTGCAAGGATGAACACTACTAATTAGAATTGTCAGCAGAGCTGTTTGTAACCACAGGTCAGGAGAGGACAGCAGCCTGTGTGAACCTGGGATATAGCAGCATTTCTTCCTACATGCCCTAGCAGGTGGAAAGATTGGTGGCTCGTTTAACACAGTATTAAGCTGTTTGACAAGTTAACTGTTTGTACTTATTGACCATAATCATATTTTCAGTCCACCTGGAAACTCTCCTGTTGCACAGCCTTAAGTTTCCAGGCACATACCTTGGACTGTAACAGCAAGCAGATGCACATTCTTGTCTTTGTGCTAGTCTGAACAAAGGCTGTGTGCCTAATTCATTTTTCATGAACTTTCTCTCTGTCCAGTTGTATTCAGAGCATCAGTGTTTGATTGTTGCAGTTCACATCTAGAAGCATGGATGACAATAGTAAAGAATTCACTAGCCCTTTGGCAGTCAGTCCCTGTCAGATTAGGTGAGTGCACTACTGCTAATCACACTATTTACCTCTGCAAGTATTTGGATATTCACAACCTCTGGACAGCAGTAGAGGAACAAGCAAGCAGTAGGATTCAGGACTGTTGCCTGGTTTCACTTGGTTAGTATTGTGTTACTGCTAGAGGTGGCTATTTGAGGAATGAGTGAGGTGGCATTTTGGTGGTGGTGGTGTTGGGTTTTGGTCGTGGTTTGGTTTTAATACTGAAGATGGTGACCTTTTTATTTTACATATTTTTAAAAAAAATATACAGCTGTTATTTATGAATATTTTCTATCAGCTAACAGCTACTAGCTAGAATATCACACGAGCTGTTGAAGGAAACATTCCAAGGACAGCATTAGAAGACTCTGCTCAAGTTTATGCAGCCCTAAAGCCAGTCTGCTTCTGCATCCAAAGTGAACCATAAAGAAAAATCAGAGGTTTTCCATAGCTGTGAAATTTTTTCTCTGGGTGTCTGTTTGCTTTTGTTATCACTTGTGTTACATGCTGTGATGGTTTGGGAGTTCTTTGTCCCCCCCACTCTATGAAAATCACCCAGACTAGACTCAGCCAGTTGGAAGTTAAGGAATGAAGCTATATTTACAGCTTTGCACATTTTACAGGCATATTTATATATGCAATATACCTGAATATTTGCAGAAATATACAGACATATACAAGTTAAAGGTAATACAGAAACACAATTCCCCTCCCAGAAATCAGAGTCCCCAGGAGGGGCTCCCAACCACCCTTCCACCTTCTTTCCACCCCTCTACCTGATCCTAGGGTCTGCCTTACGGGCAAGGTGAGTCTGAAGGATCAGCAAGGGGGGTAGAAGCAGAATGATTAGTTGGGTTACACAGTAGAAAGCAGAAGACACACCAGCTCCCAGAGAGAGAGAGACTCTCTGCCTTATCTATATTTGTGTCCTTGTTTTTATATGTCTCAGCAAGCCTATGAGTAAAGCAGACATGACCATCGCTTGCTTTCCACAGCTACAATCTAATTTTTTCTTAAAATATTCCAATTAGCCTCAAACCAGCACACATGCTTGGCAATGGATTCCTTCTCTTGATCTCTGAACATATCTGTCTATTCAATGTGCTATCTTTCTTGACTCTTTCAATGCAAACCTGTCACCTGAGGCTGGGAGAGGAGGAAACTGGAAACATCTGTTCGATGCCTGCCTAAGAGGAGATCATTTTGGTTCACAATATGATAGTCTTCTAAGAGCTGAGTTCTTGTACTCCACTGACAGTGAAGGTGGTAACCACAATTTACAATAGAATATATTACAAATCTGATATTTAGTTGTGAAACAATTAACACATCCAGTTTTGTAAGATTAATAAAATTCTTCTCACCTGCTCGCACCCCATGGGGTTCTTTGCCCAGAGTGTGTTAATAAGTTTTTTTTACCTTTGCATGCTGTTGGTCATCCTCAAGTCCTTCTGGAATGCTGAAAAAACTGAAGACACTCAGCAACAATTTACTAGCTCATATGGAAATACCCTTTAAAAAAAAAATTAATGGAGCTCTACAACAGGGAAACAATTCTTTAGTTAGGACTTTTTCTTTCACCCTTCACTATTTTATTAAATAGTGTTTTAAACTGTTTTCCAGTTTATTAAACTGGCAGAGGGAAGATTTAAACTGGATGTTAGGAGGAAGTTCTTCACAGTGAGGGTGGTGAGGCACTGGCACAGGTTGCCCAGGGAGGTTGTGGCCGCTCCCTCCTGGAGATGTTCAAGGGCCAGGTTGGACAAGGCCTTGAGTGACCTGTGCTAGTGGGAGGTGTCCCTGCCTATGGCAGGGGGTTGGAACTGGATGATCTTTGAAGTTCCTTCCAACTTACCATTCTATGATCCTATGTTTTTTTAAACCATCTGTTTCTGAACTGAGTGTCTAGTGTAAAACTAAAGCAGTGGTGTGTACAGTTGAGCTTTGACCTGTGTAGTCTTTTAAGCACCCTGGTCCTTCCTTCTTTACATGTAAGCACCAGGGTGCATATGTGACTAGATTTTTAAGCTCTAACCTCCTTTACCCTCATCTGCCTGTCAAATTATTGAGTTGAGAAAGTGTTAAAAGTGAGTGTTGTGACGTGTTCTTGTCTCTTGGCTGGAGGTCCTAGTCTTGATTTTGGTCATGTGATGGATGAGATAGAAAGGATGACGGACTTAAAAAAAACTTTACAAACAAGAAGTGCAGGACCCTCAAGAGAGAACATGGCAGATGGTGTTTTCCAGAAGGGTTCATATTTCAAGTATCTTGAAGCATTTCTGGAAAAGAGGATGGATGGCAAGCTTGTGGTATATATATCAGAGGAATGAGTTTTTCTGGTAGGCCGGCCACAATTTGTATCTTGCAAATGCCTGAATTAATTCAGTCTCCTTTTATGGCAAATGTTTGTTGCCCTTCAGAAGAATTTATAATTGCCACAGCTAGTTCATGCAGCTGACAAGTGGGTGTACATACCTTGCATTTCAAACATAATAATAGTCTTCCAGGAGAGCTATTTTTGGGAGCAGGTGAATTTGCATACCAATAACAAGAAAGGAAATTGCATGCACCATTGAGACACAGGAACGTAGAAAGAAACAAAATTGATAAGGGGAGCAGAATAGCCTTGCTGTATGGTTTGTTTCTGGCTATAGAAGGTTAGATAATGAGGCTTACATCCATGTCAGACAGTCAAGGTTCTCTCAGTACCTTTGTGCTCCTAGTACTCACAGAGACTTGAAGTGGACTTTTGTGTGCTTTTGAAAGGGACTTAAGCTATGGTGGTTTGTTGTGCACCAGTACCAGTTATGAAAGAAAGGTAATACCCTAAGTGTGTATTATTTCCTCTGCTTTTGTTTCCATGCAGCTTTAGACAAGATGATACTTTCTATGATCCAAAGAAGCAGCAAGGATTCAAACACTGTAGCTTTGTAAAATTTGAAGGCAAAGTTTTGGTGTTAACCTTTACTGAGGGGGACCATTTTAGCTCATGCTGAAACAGAGATCTTTACTTTGTTGTTCTTATCCTTTAGTCTGTGTAATGCTGAGTTTCAAATATCTTGCTGAGATTTCCAACTTGGAAGAGAAGACATTATGTGTCTTGGGTAGTTCACAGCATAATCAGCTTTACTAGAGCAGTCTTGTGTCACACTCTTCTGAAGCTTGGCTCTTTTCCCACGTCCCTTCAGTGTTCATGACACTCATTTTGATTATCCACTCAATGCCAAGTTCTCTAAAATGTACTTCACCGATTACATCCTCTCTTACTTGTTTTCAGCCTTCTCTTCTAACTGCCAGCTGTGTTCAGAGTCATCCTTCTTTTCTAGTCCAAGCAATTAACTCATATACAAGCCCTCCTAGGCTTTGTTTGTTAGGAGGAGGAGTTGCTGAAACGAATCAGATGCAAAGTTTTGTGTAGTCCTGGCTATTGGACCAGTACATGCACAAGACTTTGCATATACAGCGGTCAGAGGGAAAATCAGGTGCCAGTATTTATTCCCTCTTTCATGAACTGCACACAAAAAAGCTCTGTAGATATGGTAAAGGACCTAGTTCCCCAGGGAAGGATCCGTGAGTCTGGCTCAGCTCTGATGGCAACTGCCATGGCTAGCAGCTTCTACTGTGTCTCTGAAGAAAGGAGGCTTTTAAGTAGACTGAAAACGTTGTGCTCAACAATCTCTTCCATTTCCACACTTTGGTGACCATCAGTGAGAGACTGCTTCATTCTAGCCATTAATGCTTTCCCAGGAGACTGCCAATTAAATCTTTTGCTAGACTTGTCAATGAAACTGTGACTTCAGTGTGGCTCTGTCCAGCTGGTGGAAGATAAGAATTTCTCTCCTGCTTCTGCTTTCTTCCTTGAAATGAGATTACTTTCAATAGGTTCTCTTAGGGATTCAGTCTGATGTATTTACTGGCAAATGTGGTGTTTATGCTTCAGAAGTAGTTAAAAACTGGCAAGAGTTCACCTGGATGTATTTCAAGAAAGAATACCTTTTGTCTGTAGCCTGGCAAGTAAAGTTTTATTACACAACCCAAGGTGTTCTAGAACTTCCTATAAACTATACACTATTAAATTTGGGTAGATTAGAGAAGAAAGGTGGTTAGTCAGGAAGCTTCTGTTTGGAGAGTATGAGGCAAAAGAAAAAACTCTCTTTTTCTAAAAAGATACCAGAGAAACAAAACCAAAATTTCAAGCATGTAAGTGCAGTGTGTGTCTATATGGCTTTGTATGCATTGAAGTTTTTCCACTTGACAGAGTGGAAATAAATATTGTATCTTTGATCTGCAATCAGAAAATCTGATTAAAATAGCAGATTTAGAAGGTGGCAAAGGTCTGTCAACACACCTAGAGCACTGCTTGTCTTTGGTATACACATCCAGCTTTTCTCTGTTTTTCTTTGTGTCAGGCCAGCAGGTCAAGGAAATTTCTTCTCCAAGTTTCAGTGTCTGTAATCCTGCTGAATATCCAGCCTAATTTTCCTCTTTATTTCCTGCTGTGGGCTTTGTCCCCTTTTCTGTTAAATGCTAGGTGATACCAGAACTTTTGCCTTGGTTTGAGAGTGAAAAGTTAATTGGTCTTAGAGTTGCAGTAGAAAGCTTGTCCTTGTGATCAGTGTCCAAAGAAGACAGACTGTCCCTTTCCTCTGAACTCTGCTGGTTCCTGATCACACCCTCACTGTTTTGTTGTGGGCTGATCTGTGGTACTGTAGGCAGACGTGTTAATGAAGTCAAGATTGGTAGCAGTAAGAATCCATTGTACAAAGTACTTCACAATTTCACAAAAAACAGGGTATTTCATGGAGATAGGAGAGAAAGAGCAAGTTTTCCATCAGGCCAGCAACTGGTAGGATTCTTATTGGCTCTTTGGAGGCTCAGGACGCTCAACAAAGTGATGAGCTTCTGTGCAACATCTGTATAATGCAAGAACCTCCAACCTGTCTGAGACCAAACCTCCCTCACGCCCAGAGTCCTTCCCCTGACAGTAGCCAAAAAGTGTAAGGAAAGGGCCAGTTGAAACTGATACTTTGGGAAGATTCTTTGAGCCACCAAGAAGCTGGGGGCAGGGGAATGGTGTGGATCTTGGAGGTGTTCAAGGCCAGGTTGGATGAGGCCTTGAGTAACCTGTCCTAGTGGGAGGTGTCCCTGCCTATGGCAGGGGGTTGGAACTGAATGATCTTTGAGGTCTCCTTCCAACCTTACCATTCTATGGTTCTATGATTCCTGCTCTGGGATGCTTTAGTAGCTTTCAGTCTTCTGTAAATGTGGATTGCAGTTAAAAATTGGGACTGCTTAAATATCCTGATTTCAACATCTCGGTGAAAAATAAAAATAATTGATGTTTTAAATCCTAGAAAATGGCAGTAACCTGGAAAATAATGATTTCTCCTTGTCTTTCCATGGTAGCACCTAACATCTCAGCACTTTGGGGCTGGATAAAAATCATTCTGACAAGGAAATACATGAACATTCATCATTCAAGTAAAAGGCAATAAAGTGGCAACTGACTATTTTGTCAGTGGTGTCTTTCCTTTTATTTTGTTTTATGAGGAAACAAGGAGTAAGGCCTGGAAAGCTAATTAGAAAAGAAAACAAAAAGAAAACATAGAAAAAGAACTGCAGACAAGAAGGGGTAAGTCATACCTGATATTTTTGTGGAGGTAGTTAAATTGAGGAAGCATATTTCACATTACAGAAAATTGAGTTGTAGATCCAATCTAGTGCAGGATTCATTTTAATAAAGCCTGTTATCTTTAATGGGACTGTTTATGCCTGGAATTGAGTCTTTCCTGATTTGAGTGCTTTATTTCCTGATTTGAGTGCTTTCAGTAGGCATTTGAAGAGACAAAAGATGCAAATTCTGTGGATTTATTAAAAAAAAAAAAAGTTTATTAATTTTACTGTGAATTAGTGAGGTGATCATAAAGATTGAGAAAAAAATATTCCGAGGTAGATAAAATGAAATAGATTCCAGTTCTCTAAGAGAACTGAATACAATTCATCACAAAAACACATTGTTAAAATCTTATTTTGCTTACAATGGTATCTAGCAGTCAAATTTAGTTTAGCCTCAAAACAGGATCTGGTGAATTGTAAAGTAATTTCCTGAATTCTATTTTCATAACTCCAAGATTAGAGCATTTTTACTTTTATTTTCCTAACTTGTTGTTCCTTTCCTAATTTTTTATTGAGTTGCTAGCTTATTCTTGTCCTTCTCTCAAAATCAAAGATAAAAAAGAAATCAGAAGTGTTTTCACCCTTTTCATTTGTGTCTCCAAAAAGTAACTTACAAATAATTATTAGGAAAAGAAAACAAATCCCAAATCTGATTCATTCATAGGATGTGCCACTTTTTCTCCTTTGAAATTATTATATAAAAAGGCATCAAATTTTCCAGATATGTATTTCTGTACTGATTTTTTTTTGTCAAATTTTTGAAGGCTTTTTTTTTTTTTTTTTTTATATCTTCCAATATAAATTGAATCTCAGAGAAACAAAATTTGTTTGCCAGATGCAAAATCATTCCAGAACCTAAAAGAGGCCTATGAGAAAGCCGAGGAAGGACTTTTTACAAGGGCTTGACAGGATGAGAGAGAATGGACTGAAGCTTGAGGAGGGGAGATTTACTGTGAGGGTGGTGAGACACTGGCACAGGTTGCCCAGACAGGTTGTGGATGCTCCCTCCCTGAAGGTGCTCAAGGCCAGGTTGGATGAGGCCTTGAGCAACCTGCTCTAGTGGGAAGTGTCCCTGCCCATGGTGAGGGGGTTGGAACTAAAGAAGCTTTAAGGTCCCTTCCAACCCAAACCATTCTGAATATATGAATGCAGGTAAGAAAAGTCCTGAGTTAGAAAGCTTGAGGATAAATGAATGAGATGCTTAAAGGAAGTGTTTGGTTGACTCAAAACCATCCTCCCACACCAGTGAGCTGTTTGCAGATGGTGCTGGATGCTTGGCTGCTAGGATACAGTCTGATTTCTAAGGTTGTAGCTTTACCCTTATGAGCTGTTCTTTCAAGAATGCCAAACCAATACTAGCAAAGAACACAGAGCCACTGTTGACTTAGAAATCCTCTGACACATTTCTTCTTTTCTATTGCTAATATTAGTTTTAATGGAGTGTATTAATTGAAATATCCACTCCTGAGAAAAACAGAGCACTGCTTTTCTGCTTTCCCTTTTCCTTTCTAAGATCTGCAAAGAGTAATTTTCATCACATCAGCCCTGAAATCACAATCTTTAGTTACACAGAATCTGCTTTAAAGATCCATTTATTTCTGAAGATATTACTGGAGCTGTTGTGCAAAGAAATTTGATTTTGTGTTATTTTCAGTTTCAGTCAAAAATTTGTAGGCATTGAAGCTTGTGATATCACAGGAAATTGTGTAACTCTGCCTTTGATATCAGTGTTATACAAATGACTTCTCCCCTTGCAAAACTCTGCAGAGGAACGATTGAAAACAAAAAGAAAAGAGCTGTGATTCCTCCTTTCCTGGAGGCTTTCCATCATTTACATTCACCAGCATAAGGTTGGCATGTACCTCAAGGACTAATGATAATGAAAAATGTTGTATTAAAGAAGAGAAATCTTTCATAACTTGCATACTAACACACTGAACTCATTACAGCTTGTCTTACTACAGCCTGCTCTTTTATGTCTGCCATGATGCACTTCATTTTCAAGTGACTGTGACGTGCACTGATTCTTTAAGCACTTCTTCACTTCCTTATTTTCAAAAGCTGCCTTTGGTCGTCATAAACTACTTGCTTATGAGATACAAATTAGGTATTAGGGGGTTTCTGCAGTTTCTGACTAATATCAAGATCTGAAAAACTATAGTTAAAATGTATCTGGGGCAAGTAATGGTTTTCTGTTTTCCTAGAGCAGACATTGTGACATTGTAGCTCAGTGGTTGCCAGCAACCTCAGCATTTTTATCTGAATAGTGAGAGTATGTGGCAGAGGCTGTCTCTTTTTTGCTAGGATTCCAGCTTCATGTAACATGTTCAGGGAAGCTGTGTTCATGATTTGACATTCTAGGCATTATGAGTAGTCAGTAATAAACATTTTAGAAGGGTTTATAGGTAAATTGGAGTAAGTCACTCCAAGTTGAAATTTGTGATTTCTTGGAAGTGAAACATTGCTTACTTTTTGCTAGGTACTGTCTATACAGGTGTGGCCACAGCTCAGGAGTACACCTCCAACAGAGCAAGGGGGAATGGCATCAAGCTGAGACTGGGTAGGTTTGGATTGGACATTAGGAAAAAGGTTTTTTGTGAAGAGAGTGGTCAAGGACTGGAAGGAGCTGCCCAGAGAGGTGGTGGAGTCACCTTGCATGTGTTTAAGAGTCGTTTGGATGTGGTGCTTGGGGCTATGGTTTAAGGTGAATCTTGTAGAGTAGGATTCTAGGTTGGACTTGGTGATCCTGAGAGGCTTTGCCAACCTGGATATTTCTGTGATTCTGTGATTAGCTGTGACACCTTAATTTGCCATTCCAAAGCTGTTCATTCTTTCTTTAGTTTTCTCCTCAGAAAGAAACCAACAACCAACATTATTAATATTCCTAGCTGCATTCACTGAAAGTAGCACAGTGGAGAACTCTGCTCTCAATCTGCCTTCTATTTCACAAGCAGCTCCAGCTGAACTCTTGACTCAATAAAATACATAAACATATTTGACTTTAAGCCCATCTAAAGGATAGAAGAATAATGGGAAGGCTTGAAATGAGCATATGAACATCTGCAGCATTTCTCTAGAAAACTGTTTCTGCAATTGATTTTAAGTGACCTGTATCAAAATCTTGATGAAAATGGAAAAAATGTCATGCAGACAGACCAAAAATAATTGAATGGTAGTGGCAGTTTTCCAAAGAGCTCTGCTCCAGTGACTGTGAAAGTAAATTGTGCTGATTAAGTCATAATAAAAGTATTTTTAAGATACAAAAGCATCCCAGTTCAGTTGTCCTAAAGGATTTGTCTGCTAGACACCCACTTTGCACTTGAAGATATATTTTTACATTTTGCATTAAGTATGTCCAACTTGATTCTTTAGAGTTCTGTAAACTCTGTGGTTTTTTGCCTTTTCTGGGATAACAAAGCCTTATCAAAACAAACTTTGCTACTTGATATTACCCTTTAGTGTAATATTGTGATACTGACTTAGAACTGCCATTTCCAACAGAAAAGTGACTAGGAAATAATGTGATGAGTTTTCTGAAAGGGAAAAATAATACTCAGATTCAAGTTAAACAGAAGATTAAACTATCCAAAAGCTATCTTGAGAACACTGAAAACTGAGCTTTATCTAGTGGCATCTCAAATAAACGGGATCACATTTTATGCCTATAATTGAACAAGAAGTGATTGGACATAACTAACAGTACATAGCAACCCACTGCATCAAGAGATACTCATCTCCTGCCCTTCTCTCAGGTGGCATATCCATGAGCAACAAGACAAATTTTTAGACACAGTTGAACAAGTCAGCATAAGCTGAATGAACAGAGAAGGGGCAGGAGATCTCATGTTACTTCAGTTCACCATTAAAAAGATGAAAACCTCTTAAACTCAGTGACATCAGTAAGAACCTGCTTGCCTTTAAGCCTCCTTGAAAGAGGAAAGATGTAAATGCTGACAAATTATGCATTCTTCCTACAAAGTGGTGGTTCTTCATTAAAAAAAATAAAGTCAGGGGAAAGAGTACGATGGGAAGAATACAATGGGAGATAAGATTTAAGTCAAGTAGAGTGAGGCTGAGGAATACTTTGGAGAGGAGTGTGGAAAGAAGTGAAAGAAAACCTCTTTAAGAGCCCACAATGAAACACTGCTGTTGACTTCAGTGTTCTTGGTGGTATCACAGGTCTGCAAGTGCAGGTTAGCAAACAGCCCAGAAAAAGCAGATGCTGCTACTATTGCACTATTGTTGACAGCATTTTTGTGTTCTTCAGCTTCATCTCATTGTTAAATTCTACTAAATCCACTGTGAAGCTGAAATCTCCCTCTGTGCCCTGTTCCAAGGCTACAGCAGAGGTCACTGAATTTAGACAATATAGTTTTTCAAAGCCAGGCTCTGGTACAGCTACCTACTGCAGTCTGGCTGCACACAGTTCAACCCGGCCTGCTAAATTGCTGTCCTTTGCTCACCTAAATTTAATAAACTTAAACTTGGATTCTTTTGTCTTAAAATGCTCTGATGCATTCTCTGGCAGCTCAGAAGCTGAGTACCTAGCCAAAAAGACATCTCAGTAACATGTTTGTGGTACAAATGATGCAAAATTAATATTCTATATTAATTTTGATATCCAGGTGAGGATCATTAATATGAAAATTGTTTATTAACATTAAATCTTATTAAATATTAAACTTATTTACAATGTTCAAAACGCACAGTTTGGATATTTATACACACAGGGAACAGGCAAAACTGGAACGCTTCAAGGAGTAACTGGCAGATGCAAACATTAAAACCGGAAAGAGGTTCTTAGTTTCAGTTATACCTCTTGCCCATCAGGGGACTCAAGAGGCTCCTTTCTGCTACTAGGGCAGAAAGGCATAATAGATTCTAGTTACAGAATTTCTTAGAGAGAGGCTCTGAACATTTACTCACAAAATAGTATCAGCCAGTACCCAAAACTCAAAGGGAATTCTGCCAGTATCTTCAGTCATTGCAGGCAAAGCAGAGCATAATGTGGCAGGGCTCAGCAGGCAAAGCAAAACAAAAGCAAAAGCCCCAAGCCATGTGGCCAAAGCCTATTTATTGATTGCCTGAAATGTGATGGCCCCTTGGACCACAGAGATTCACCAACCAGAATGGCACTTTGCCAAGCCTAACCATATTAGCTGAAGTCAGAAGCTTGCTTTCCCTTATTTGGCAAGTACAAACCTGGGCAAGTCTACTTCCCCCACCCCCGAGAAGAGGGAATGGGAACAATGGGATCATACCTGGGCAAGCCAGGACATGGACCTTCCAAAACAGCTTGCAAGGGCATACCTATAAGTGGTGAATTGCTCAGCCTCCCCCAAACTTACCTTGCCTTTGTGAAAACAGGTTAAATTGCACCTAGTAAGGTCTTGGTGCTTTGTGTAACTCAAAGCTGCAGTAACTTAGCACATATAACCTTAGCTTTCACTTGAAAAATGACAAATTAAGATAGTGGCAGCACATTGGATCCTGCCATTCCCAAATATCTCCCTGCTAATTATCTACCTGTCATGGATTGAGTTGAACCTGCTGCTGTTATTCATACTGTGCTGCAGTTGTGCCAGCTTCAAAAATGCTAGTGCTAACTGGAGCAAAGTGTGATGGGGCTTGAGGTTTGGATTGCAACATAGGAGTCTTCCTGTTGTGGTTGCTGCTTCTGGGTTCCAGTTTCTTGAATGTTGCCTCTTTTCTGCAGGGATGGTGGCAAGACCAGTGGGAATCAGGTAGCTGCTGGGTTTGGCTTTCTGGTTTATGCTGGTTTGTTGGTGGTTTTTTGGTGTGTTTTTGTTTGTTTGTTTTGCTTTTTTGTTTGTGGGGTTTTGGGTTTTTTTCTGTATTTCACTCTGCTTCCTTGGAAATAGGCTAAGCTAAGGTAATCATGCACTGTATTATTAGATCAATTAGATAATTAGCTAAGGTAATTATGCGCTGTGCTTATGATATCTCATGTTATATTAAACTCTTGTCTCTGTATCTCAAGATAAAGGTGAGACCTCACCTGGAATACTGCGTCCAGGTCTGGAGCCCTCAGTATAGGAAGGACATGGACCTGATGGAGCGGCTCCAGGGGAGGGCCATGAAAATGATCAGGGGATTGGAGCACTTCTGCCATGAGGACAGGCTGAGGGAGCTGGGGTTTTTCAGTCTGGATAAGAGTAGGCTCCAGGGAGAACTAAGAGCAGCCTTCCAATACGTGAAGGGGGCCTATAAGAAGGTTGGGGAGAGACTGTTTACAAAGGCCTGCAGTAATAGGACAAGGGGCAATAGCTTCAAACTAGAGAAGAGTAGATTTAGATTGGATGTTAGGAACAGGTTCTTTACCATGGGGGTAGTGGGACACTGGAACAGGTTGCCCAGGGAGATGGTTGGGGCCCTATCCCTGGAGATATACAAAGGTGAGGCTTGACTGGGCTTTGGGCAACCTGATCTAGTTGGGGATGCCCCTGCTGACTGAAGAGGGGTTGGACTAGATGACCTTTGGAGGTGCCTTCCACCCCAGCCCATTCTGTGATTGTCAGCTCTGAGTTGTGTGTGTTCTTCTTCCCCTCATGTTTGTGTTGGGGGAGCAGGCAGGTTTGCCATTGTGCTAAACCACTACAGTATCTTACATACTTCAGTGTATGTGAATGCACTGAGCAGAGTTTTAATATTCTGAAGGTTTCCATTAAAATATGTGCTCAGACAGCCCAAGATAGTGATTTAATCCTTTCAACTCTGATGATATTTGCAGGTCTAGGTCCTTTTATGACAATTTGATGGAAAGCTTATTTCAATGCAAGTGCTACATGCCAGTGACACATCAGAGTTACAATTTTTCTTTTCATTAAGAAGGAGAAAACCCTGAATTTAAATGAAAATGCTAAATAAACACACTGAACCAGTTCTGAGTATTTCTTAATGGCAAATTAGAGCATGAAATTATATCTTCATGTAAATGTAAATTTCAGCTTTATGTTAATGAAAAATAATGTTTTAACTGTGGAAAAGGTTGTCTGAGCTTAGTATGAATCCAGTAAGGATATATTAAAGCTCTGGTGAAATATTTTTTCACTCTAAAAAGTCACAGCAGAAAAAATACTTTGAAGTGTACTAGACTGTATTTTACTGTTCCCTCTGTAAACAAGTGTTTACTTCCAAACCAACTTACATAGGTGGAAGTGTTATTGTTAAAAAGCAAAAGGAAGCATCAAGCTAGACCCAATTGCTTAAGCTGAGAACACAGACATTTCTTAACTTAGTGTCGGTAATGTGTGAGGGGACTGAATCAAGATAAAGAAATATTCTCCAAACAACTTTGCTGATTGGAAGAACACTCAAAAAAAAGTTAACAACAACAACAAAAAAAAAAGGCATTATGTGAGACTGTGAGACTAAAAGTGGTTTGAATTGATTAAGGTAAAGCTGAATTATGTCTGAATAATATCTGGAGGACTGGAAATAAAAGTGGGGGAAATGATCTGATGTACATGCTGCAGTAAACCAAGTCTTCAGAGCTGTGTCTTCAGAAAAGTCCTACTTTCATAACTGGGAATACTGAGTCACTCAAAACCTAAAAAAAAAAGACCACCACTCCCCCAAACAAACAAACCCCAAGCAAAACAGGCAAACACAAAAAAACAAACCAAACAATATAAAATAGTAATATAAAAATACTAATGTCAGATGTAATATTTTTGTTGCTTCTCTTCTGGTTCCTAAAAGAACTGTAGAGTTTTATATATATGTGTGTGTGTATATATATACACACACATATTGTTGTTTGTTTTTGGTTTTTTTCTCTTTTCTCTCAACCTCCTAGTTCAGAACCTTGGCTTTATTTTTAATAGAAGTTGTATTTTCATATAAGAAATATATATATTCATAAGAAGGGCATTCAACTGCTGGAGCAATGCTAGCTGTGGTTGCCATGTGTATTGCATTGTTTTTTCTCTCACCCTTGTTCCTTAAAGAGGGTGAGTTTAGCATTTTGAAAGATACTTCAATTAGGGTTTTTTTCTGCAATGGGATCCACTGTTAAAGTGTGTTCAAGGCTAATGAAAAAGGTTCCTTACAGTCATGAAAGACAGTGGATTAGGGTTTTTTTCTGCAGTGGAATCACCATTAAAGTGTGCTCAAGGCTAATGAAAAAGGTTCCTTACAGTTGTGGAAGACAGTGGATTTTATGATGGCCCTTATTTCTTTGGAGAAACTATTTCATGGTTTTGAACCATCTCCCCAGTAAATGTCTTGTCTTATACAGGTGAGGTTTATTTTTATGGGGGAAGGTTCTACTGCAGTGCAGGAGAAAGTTTATGACTGCAATCTTTATCTTGGAAATTCAGGTCATCTATTAGCTATGCTCTGCTTATGCCATGGAGCACTTTAAGCATAAAGAACACAGTTTGAGACTAGATCACTTAGTCTATTGGATCACATTTTTTCCTAGATAGGAGGAACAGTTTTTTACCCAGACTTTCCAGCTTGATTTGATATCCACAGACAGAAATCACTATGTAATTTCAGCACTAGTGTAGGTTAACTTAGGTTTGTTGAGGATTAAAAGCAGCACCTTGGCATAGCATGAAATCTTAATGTGTGCAATATATTTGAGACCTAGCTGTGGTCAAGGATGTGCATGTCAATGGAGTGCATCATATATCTGCTGTCACAGATGCACACATATAGAGACATTATTATATAAAGCATATTAAAATCCCTGCCTTTTCTAGCAAACACCAGTTTCTCATATGCTTTTCCAGGACTGCAGGTGAGGGAAGCATTTTACAGGTTATTCATGCCTGGGTTGACTGTTGAAGAAGTACATAGGAGACTTTAGTTCCAGAATTATTCAGTATGAATCAATAAACCCTAATGTCATCTATATTGCTTTCTACAGTCTCTGTTTCCTTCTCAGGCTCTCACTGCAAGGTTGTTGGACTTAGGTGTTCCTTGGGCAGATTTTTTTTCCTCTGTAGAAGGCTGGGAATCAAGCTTGGGACTATTAAGTACATCCTCATGCTGATGCTCTGATTTTTATTTTCTCTTAATATACTAATTCCTTGACAATATTATTTTTTTTTAATTAGATAAAGAATTAAAATTGCATTCCAGTGGAATTATTGCAGAGCCCCTCTGATACATATATTTTTAAAATAGACATTATCTTTCTGCAGTGGAAAGAAGGAATCTGTCCCTCCTTTTCTTACTGCATTTGAAACTGAGATGAAGTTGATCCAGTTTTAGAATCCTGCTCCCAATCATAGTAAGTTGAAGTCATGGGATGCTAAAGCTGATCCCAGTATGAACTAACTATTGGTTTAACAGTGCAAACCCCAACCAGCCAGAGCCAGTGATGCTGGTTTTACTTCAACAGAGAATCAAGAATGAAATACTTACTTCACAGAGCATCAAGTATTGTCTACCTTGATTCTGTCACCAATTCTGTCACAGGTGGCATGGAGCCAGCGTTAAAAGTAGTGCCAGAATGAGTTCTTTCTCAGGTAGAGTGGGTAATATGACAGAAGGGCAATTCCATCCACATGGCTGGACATGCACTTTCAAATTGTCAATGACATGCAGACCAGACATTAGTGAGTGTGGGGCCATAGCCTGCAGGGGACTGTCCTTTGGCAAGAATGAAAATATGGGCTAGCTGCAGCTAAAACTTCAGTGATCTCAGTAGAATTATATGATAGTGTTTCAAAGCCTCTCTCAAAGAGTGCTGTAAAAATATAGTGCTATGTTTTAACCACTCTATCCATGCTCCAACCTAACATTTATTTGAGAATCCTAACCTTGAAGTTTAAAGAAGAGAGGAAAAAAAGCCACCATGTTTACAGCCATTTCCTTCCCTTTCCCTAAGAAATGTAAGCCTACTGTGAGAGAGAGCAGAGGGCAAGGTCTGCAATATTACCTGTGCAAACACCTATCAATTTCAGAATCTGAATTGCCATTCTCTTGCAAAGGCAATAAACACAGTAATATGTCTTGGATGAAAAGCAAGAAATATAATAGCTTTGCTAGGTGGCAGACAAAAAAAAAAACCCTCTCCCTAGAAAATAAGCAATAGGGTAATCTTGTTACAAGAGAACGTGCAGGAAATTAAAACTAAAGATGCAAAGTGAATACATTTAAGCTAAAGATTGTTAACCCCCCCAATATATTTGTTTCAAGAGCAAAATGACAAATGACCATTACAGCACTGTCCTCCTTTTCCAAAGAAGTGGTGGTTTCTAGGGTTCTGTTGATTCATTTCCAGTCTCTTGATTAGGTGAAATTTTCTGCATCTGCCTCACACATTCTGTAGTAATGGCAAATAGATTCTGCTGATGAAAATGCAGGCAGGAAGAGAAAAGAAACCGAATAAAAGAATGCAACTTCTAACGTAGCTCAGCTGCCACACTCTAAGGGCTTCTGCAGAAGTTCTTTGTGTTTTGCAAAGCATATTGTCTGTGATCTTCACTGAACCCCAGAAGCATTAAAATAAATAAAATGTTTCTGACAAGAATACCAACAGCACAGCATTTGTCTATGTAAAGAAGTACTAAAAATTACTGTCTTTAAAGCTTTTTTTTTTTCTTTTTCCATTTTTCTCTTTTTATACCCTTGTAGTGCAAATGGAAATTTCTGGTTTGACTAACAAGTCTCTCTTCTTGAGCTCATGTTAGTTGAGCTCAAAAGAAATAAGAAATATTAAAGGCTTTAGGAGTAATTGCTTCTAATTCTTTCTGTTTTTTCTCTTTCAATTCTTCTGTCAAAGAATTGAATGGTGTGGAAATGATGGACAGTTTAATGAAGCTTAAATGGATCTATTGTTTTATGTGTATTATGGATTTAAAATATTTCCACCAAGAGTGGTATCATTGTGCTGAATGTGGCCTTGCTGGAGCGGGTCCAGAGGAGGGACACAAAGATGAATAGGGAGCTGGAGCACCTCTCCTCTGACAACAGGCTGAGGGAGTTGGGGCTGTTCAGCCTGGAGAAGAGAAGCCTCTGGGGAGACCTTATAGCTGGATTTCAGTATCTGAAGGGTACCTACAAGAAGGTTGGGGAAGTACTGTTTAGAAGGGCTTGTAGTGGTAGGACAAGGGGTAATGGTTTTAAACTGGAGCAGGGTAGATTTAGGTTGGACATGAGGAGGAAGTTCTTCACAATGAGACTGGTAAATGGCTGGATGAGGTTGCCCAGGGTTGTGGTTGAGGCTCTGTTCCTGGAGACATTCAGGGGCAGACTTGATGGGACTCTTAACAGCCCAACCTAATTGGAGATGTCCCTGCTGACTCCAGGGGCATTGGACAAGATGACATTCGAGGGTGCATTCTAGCCTGATGCATTCTGTGATCCTCTGTGATTTCATCAGTAAGAAGGTTTGCCTGCTTGGACTGTTTACAACATGAGGCTGGCTGGATCAGAGATGCCTGGCTGTCATTCCATGGTTAAATGCTGCCACGGAGCCAGGCTGTGTTTGCTTTCTGTGTTCCATGAGTCAATTCATCTCTCAGCCATGCTGACCATTTCTCACTTGTGCTGCCACCTGGATTGCCTTCATGGAGCAATCGTTTGCCCATGGCACCNGGTGGGTGTTGGTCTCTTCTCCCAAATAACTAATGACAGAAGAAAAGGGAATGACCTCAAGCTGCATCAGGGGAGGTTTAGGCTGAAGATTAGGAAAATAATTTCACTGAAAAGTTTGTCAGGTATTGAAACAGGCTGCCCAGGCAGGTGATACAGTCACTATCCCCAGTTACGTTTAAAATCCATGCAGATGTGGTGCTTGGGGATATGGGTTAGTGGTGGACTTGGTAGAGTAGGCTTAATGGTTGGACATGATGATCTTGAAAGGCCTTTCCAACCTAAATGATTCTACGTCTCAGCTCCTTTCAGCTCTGCAGAAAATTCCTCTGTGCCCATGGTTCTACAGCTAGCTGTAGCTTGTTTCTTGAGCTCAGGAGTGGTGCTGCATAGCACAAAACTTTTCCAAGGAAAGGATTATTTCAGTCCTAGGCAGTTCTGCCTTTCTAATGTCATTTGGAGTCAGTTGCTGGCAGTGAAAGGGTGGGTTTGGCTGAAGCTACAACTTCAAATAACTTCTGCCAAACTGCAAGACCTGCCCTGCTGGAAACATGTCAGACATGTATGGTTGAGTGACCATGCACCACCTAGAGGAGTGCGACTGGGTAGCTTCTGCCTGTGTATCTCACTCTGTTCTCTGACAACAAAGCTCTCATGTGTCATATCCAGAAGCAACATACTTGCCTTGGACAAGTAACTGCTGTCTGTGCTGTGAGCAGGAACTCATCGTGGACTCAGAACTAGCTGCATGAACATAGCTTCAACCTACCGATTGATTTAGAGTAATTACACCAACAAACATTACTTCAGAACTCATCTTTTGTTTGTATGGCACCAAACTAGATCTTTTAATTGTCCAAGACACTGTTGCAGGAGAGCTCAAATACAGCACTTCAGCTTGGGAAACAAATACTGAGGGACTGTCACTTCAGACAGCAGTGCCTGGTAGTTCAGAGGAATAGATGACCTTAGGATTCAGCAAGTGTAAGTACAGAGTTACAAAATCCAGAACAAGACTACAAGGAAAGGATGAATAAGGAGGGGGAAAAAACCCAAAGAAACCCAGCAGAAAATCCCTGCATATGTCTGTTTAGCCTGTGGGTGATCTCTAAATGTTTCTGTTCTGATGATTCTGCTAACAAGCTTCTATATGATTAGGCTAACAAGCTGGCTAGTGCTTCTTAGTATTCCTAGCTGGGGATCATGTCTCTCATCCAACCCTTAGGTTTTCAGGCTGTATCATGGGAAGAGATCCTAAACCCAGCATATCTTACAGTGTCTTTATAGCCTGGATAATTCTTTGTAATACAGTGTCATCTAAAGTCAATCCCCTTCTCATTGTATATAGCCTGGATAATTCTTTGTAATACAGTGTCATCTAAAGTCAATCCCCTTCTCATTGTATATAACTTTGAATTAACCCTGTCATTAATTGTTTGTAGGTGCTGATACCCAAGTCATGTCCAAAGGAAAGTGTTCACCTTGTCAGGCAGACCACATAAAATTCATTTCACCTGGTGTAGACATTTAGAATGGTAGAAATGGGTAGGAACCTATGTCTTCAATACCTTTGGGTTGTTTGGTGACCAAAGGATTAAATATGCATTTTTAGGACATGATTCATCTGCTTTATTTTAGACATCTACATTCAGATGAATCACTCTGTAGGAGTACTTCTTTCTTTCTGTTGGGTATAAAGGAAGTCCAGAGTAACCAGCTTAGAGGTAGACACATGCATTATTGGCCAATAAATCCTTATTTTAGCAACTTTTTCTATGGCTGGCCAAGCCTTCAGCAACTTATTCTACCTGCACAATCACAACATTTCCTACAGGTCTGAGAAAAGTTGAATCCCAAAGCAAAGCTTTCTTATATCTGAGCTTCATAGTTTATGCATGTACAGATTAATCCTCACTGGTCCTATGAAATGGTCAGTGGTCTGGCATTAATGACAGGGCTTTGTGAACAGGCACCATGGTGAGCTGTGCTGATAAACTGGCTGCATTTGAACAGCATAGAACTGGGTCAGTTGGAAAAGATCTCTGAGATCATGGAGTCTTACCTTCAACTTAACACCACCATGGCCATTAAAACGTGTCTCAAAGTGCCATGGTCACACTTTTCTTGAACACCTCCAAGGATGGTGATTCCACTACCTTCCTGAGCAGCCTGTTCTGATGCCTGGCTGCACTTTCAAGAAAGACATTTTTGCTAATATCCAATCTAAAGCTCCCCTGGTGCAATTTGAGGCCATTTCCTCTTACTCTATCACCTGACACTAGGGAGAAGATACAGACTCCCACCTCACTACAGCCTCCTCTTAGGTAATTGTAGAATCATCATCATCTAGCAAAAGTTCCTTCTGCTTTTTCTTGAATTAAAGGTAGTACAATGTCGTCTTCTGCTTTTGGTCATTAGATTTGCATTCCAGATTGCTTCACAAAAGGAGCCTGTGCCTTTTATGTAGTAGCTTCAGCTGTCTTGTTATTATGGTGTAAATTGCAGCTGCAGCTGTTAGCTGTGTTGTGTCTTTAACTGTCATGTAGAGTTTTATTTAGTAACAGAAACAGAGAGATGTGAAGCAAAAATGTCAGTATATAAGGAAGGAGCAGACTGAAAGCATAACAGCAAATAGTTTTTTCATGTTGGAAGAAACATCCACATCTTATCTTGAAGAGAAATACTGCAAACTTTAAAAAGAAATGTCCTTCTCTCTTTTTTTTTTTTTTTTTTTTTGGTTAGAAATAAGTTATTAGAAGACCACTGAAACCAGCTTCTTCCTCAGATCATGTCTCTCATCTTACCTTGAGCATATCAAGAATATCATCACCTTCTTCTGAGAACAGCTGAACTTTGGTTGTACTTAAATACCAGGTGGAAGAAGTTTATATGAAAGAAAGGTTTCTAAACCGGTTTGAAGGGACTAAGAAAAATACAGAGACAGTTTGGAGAAGAGAAGAAAAATAATTCTAGGTGTTTTTTCAAAAGCCTTGACTGTTATCAGGGAGAGTATCTGATTGCATTAACTGGCTTACAAATACGCTAACGAACATTCTAGTCTCTGAAACCTGTAATTCAAGACCAAATTCTCATCTAGAAGATAAATGATAGTCAGCTGTGGGCTCTCAACTTTCGATTACCAGGTAACTGAATTAAGTTCTATGATTTTTCTTACATGGCAGAGTAGACTAGCTGGTCACAAGCCCTTATGACTTGAAAAGCTATGCAACCTGTAACTCTTGTGTACCTGGCAAACTGTCATACACATCCTTTCACCATTATGAATCTCAAGCCTGTGGTCTGGGAGAGGACTTGGTCTTGCTTGCTGTCACCTATCTCCACTCTTGAAGTGGAGGAACATAGAGGGTTCTGATTCTGCCACATTTGTCTAAGTAAGGTCTACTGCTTGGAAGGACAGTGTTGTTACTTTTCAGACTGCTGTCCCCAGGTAGTCATGAGCATTAGGAGCCAGGGTTTCTGGCAGTAGCTAGATGCTGCTGCAGTTGTCTAACTTTTAAATTCATCTCATGGCTTTTAGATGAAAGCTCCAACTGAGTCCTCAGCTCGACAAAAAATAGAAGACAATGGGAGACAGAGAGGCAAAATTCTACTCTCTAGGTTGTAAGCCATGATGCAGCCTTTGCTAAGAACCAGACTCAACACTGCCTAAAATCTAGTTTTCACCCTGCTTGTGAAAGACAAGCTCTAAAGCTCTATCACACTTGCCTTTTGCAGTACCAGCAACACCTGGGTAAAGCAGCCCCAGCTGAACTCAAACTTCATCAGTGGCTGCTGCAATCCAAGAGCTGCTGACTTTCACAGCTGATGGACATGTTCTTTCCTTCATCACAAGTGAGACTGTCTTGCTGCCTTCTGTGCTCTGCCTAGGCAATTTTGTGCTTGTGGGAAGTGTCTACTTCTGGCTTGCAGTAACCCCATCTTACCTGACTTCAGGGTAAGTGCCTTCTAGATCTCCGCTTTAAATTTCTGTCTACTGCTGATTTCAGAGTGAAGTAAGTCTGAAGGGATCCAGGGCTCCTCTTTTTTTTTTTCTAAAATCAACTAATTGCTAATGTTCAGCATAAACTCATGGTGGATTGTAGGAGCTTAAAGACAAAAATTATGTGAGGAGGAGCTGTAGGTTCAAGTAGCTGTGTATATTTCTTTTAAACCAGGATTTTTTACATGGGCAGAGGGCAGTAGCTTTTCATAATTAATTGGTAGCACGTATAACAGAGACACTGCTTGGTATGTTTCTGAAGAGAAGAAAGTTTGTTTGAAAGGGAAATGAACAGATATAAGCACTCATGGTCCCTAAAGATCAGTCAAACTTTTTATTTGGGTGCTAGAAGCTTGTAGGGTTTGAGCATCTCCTCTGGGTACTAAGATTTCACAGCATTGTTTCTACAACATTGCTGATAATCTGCAGGTTGGAAAGCAAAAGCAGTTATTAAGAACAGTATAACATTGTGAATAGAAATGAACTTATTTGGCTATTGAAATGTTTATTTCCATGCAGTTCCCATATATTCCTGGTTCACAAACCATATTTTACTGCTAGTCTGACCAACAAAGTTACTAAAGAAATATAAGAAAGCTCCTGCTCTTGCTATGTCAGATTTATAACTAGAAGCTGTTTTTTTGCACCAACCCAAACATTTAATTACATGTAAGATAATATACTGTTAACTACATATTCCCTTTAATACAGCTCCTACATTCTTATTTTATGCATTTCTCTGGAAGTGCTGAGGTCTTGAAAACCCCAAAATGTTAGTTAGTTTTCATAAATCTGTTTTTTCTATGAAGTTATATGGAAGTCTTAACAGAGAAGCCTAAAATTTGCTCTGATTTAAGTAACAGTGCTCATAAAACTCAGAAATGATTTTTAATTCTGAAAATATATGTAATTATTGCAATGCAGAATTACAGTTTTATCAAATATTTTACTATAAATGCATTCAAATAATCATTTGGAGGTTAATTGGACAAGTACCTGCAGTTAAACTTTGTTAATTTAGAAAATTACAACAAATAATTTACAATTATTTTTAGCCTAATACTTTAATAAATCAGGAAATTTCCTGATGAGATTGACCATTACTTTTATTATCCAAAAGAAATTAATTTTAGATAAAACTAGTGTTTAAATTATGAAAGGAATTATATTTGTTAGCATTTGAATTAACTTTGATTCTACTGTTTTATTGAAGGTCATGGGGTTTAATTGACATTGATGAAGTCTTATATTCAAGTGACCTATGCTTGACACTAATAATGACAAAATCTTCTTTCTGGAAGAAGAAGATTACTATGGTAGACCTTAAATAACTCGGTATTTTCAGTGAGATGACCTTGCTATTTGCATTATTCATGGTATTTCCAATGGTAAATATGAAGGGATATCGAGAAGTACTGCTGACACCAAGATGCCCACATCTCATATAGAACTGACAAGAGTTTAAAGGAGCAAGGAGTCTATGGAAGTGCCTTGCAGTATGCTTTGACTGCCCCTTCTCGGTTGAGTGTATTTTAGGAAGGTTTCTGAAGCTTTTAATACCTTGCAGTGGGTGTTTGTTGTCGTTCTTTGCAGCTTCTTTGCTATATTCAAAAGCTGCAAGAGATGCAAATGTTGAAANGGCTCCAGAACTGCACACAGTACTCCAGGTGGGGAGTATGACAATGATGACATTAATCAAGCCAGTGGGAAGAAAAAGTGTGTGTGTGCTTTGTGAACCCACTGTGGTTAACTAAGGTGCAGCACTATCAAAATACACTCATTGTAGCTGCACTACCAGACATCAATCATGGACACTAGGAGAGAGAAGTAAATGGGAAGTGCTGAAGTGGCACAACACAGGAAAGAGTAAGGAAACTGGCAAAGACTCTCTGAGATGATACCAGTGGAAAGGCTTGGGGACTCAGCCTACTTGTTCAGTGTGTATTGAAAAGATTCAAGCACTTGCAATTCCTTGGGCAGCCTATAATGTTTTCTTTTACCCTCGTTGAATCTGCAGCCCAATTGTCTGCAAATTCAACAGTGTGTGCTTCCCTCATTATGGGCATGTAACAGTAATGCTCAACAGATAACACCCCCGTGGGCTTCCTCCACACATCAATTTCCTGGGCTTTGTTTTAAACACAGCGTGGGTGCTGAGGGTTGGTGAACTCAAGAGATGGTTTTGTAAAACTAGTCTACTGCTTCTTTGCTATAACATTTAGTGTGTCCAAGAATACTTCCCTATTCCAGCATTTTCAGTGTTTTCTTTGTAGCCAGAATACCTCAAACATTAAAAATAACAACTCACAAATCCAGACAGTAACTAGATGCTGGTACTGTTTACTTAAGAAACCATCAGCTATAAACCCCACAGAAGTTAGGAATATGAGCATTCATCCATATGCTTTGATGCAAATTACTGCTCCTATGGCAAATGTCTCTCATGCTCTTACTCATGCAAATGAAGTCAAAGCCAATTTTGTTGTTGGCTTAAGAAAGGCCTAAGAGTTTCTCCTCCAGAATAAAGCTATCAATATCACTGATTTTTAAGGCTACATGCTCATCTCCTAGAGGTGGGCAGACTGCTGTGTACTGTCTAAACTGGAGCCCAGAAGTTAGGCTAAAATTCCAGGCAAGAGATAAAAGCTCCAGTTTCTTGCACAGCCTTTTTGTTTGATACATGCTCTTACTGTGGAGTCTTCGGGATAAAATGTCTGCCATCAGTACTCCAGACCCTCAGTTCTTCTGTTCCTCTGTACCTCCTTTCTCCTTTGTGATCCATAGGTGTTGGCAAAGATGGAAGAATAAACATTTTTTGGGGGGAAGGGCTGTGTTTTGCAGTCTGTAAGGACTGCAGTGTGTCACGCTGGGGAAATGAGAGGCTATCATAGAAAGCATACAAGAAAAGGCTCTGAAGTACACTACAGGGGAAAAACCAAAGAATGCTGGTTAGGGCTGACCTCCAAGTTAACCCTAAGAAGCTATATAGATATAACCTTAATCTACACACTGCAAAAGTAATTGAGCTCATATTTTAAGGCACCTTCACTAGCAAAGAAATTGGCATCCTCTGTTTAGTGAATGCAGTTTTCTCTCTAGGTAGTACAATAAATTTGCCCTACATAGTTCACTTCTTAGTTGTTTGTTGTTGTTTTGTTTTTTCCTTGTTTTCTCTTTCATGGTATCTGACAAGTCAGACAACTGTGATTTTTCTGCACATCACAGATGTGTAGCAGGATGGGAGGTAGTGGTTTCAAAATGGAAGAATCTGCATTTGGATGAGATATTAGGAAGAAATTCTTTCCCATAAGGGTGGTAATACACAGGAACAGGATGTTCAGAGAAGTTGTGGAGGCTCCAAGCCTGTAGGTGTGAAAGGCCAGCTTGGATTAGGCCTTGAGCAATCTGGTCTAGCAGGAGGTGTCCCTGCCCATGGTGAATTAGAACAAGATGATCTTTCAGGTCTCTTCTAGCCCAACCCATTCTGTGATCTTTAAAAAACATTAATTAATCATAGAATTGTAGAATCATGATTGGTTTAAAAGAATGTCACATTGTTATTTCTGAATGGAATCCTCAGCAGTTTAATTATTGGTAAGTAGTAGCATTTGTCTGTAAAATGGCATAGCCTGTAGTTAAAGCCGAAGTATTATACTGAAAAGAAAATTTGGACTGTGAAGGAAGAGTTCTTCAGAATTGCAGCAGTTTGGTGTCTAGTCTGCCAGGCAAGGAATGATGCATTCAGATGGGTGAATAGATAGATGTAACATTCTGAGCTTGCATTTATCCTATACTATTTCCTTCTCATACTTAGTTTATCAGCAAAACTGCAAATTATTTGTTCTCTTCTATTCTCAGCCTTGGTGGGGTCAGACTGGTTTACGAAAATCAGACTGTGCTCTCTCTTTCTCTCCTTGTGTTTTGAAACATGAAGTAGTCCATCATCATATTGCTTTTTATTATCAGGGTGTTGCCTATAATTTATGAAGGAGAAAGATACCAGGCTTGAGTTCTGTTTCTTTGTTTGCTTTCCTCTCCGTAAGCGTCACTGATTGTGTAGGTCAGAGAACAGTACTCATCTTGAGTGGTAAGCTGAATAAACTCAGTTTTCCAGTCACAGGAGGCAAACACCAACTCTGGGGTGTCACTTTAAATAAGTTGCTTTTCTAACCTAATATTTTGAAGTCATAGAATCATAGAATGGTGAGGTTGGAAGAGACCTCAAGGATCATCTAGTTCCAACCCCCTGCCATAGGCAGGGACACCTCCCACTAGTACAGGTCACTCAAGGCCTCATCCAACCTGGCCTTGAACACCTCCAGGGAGGGAGCAGCCACAACCTCCCTGGGCAACCTGTGCCAGTGTCTCACCACCCTCACTGTAAAGAACTTCCTCCTAACATCCAGTTTCAATCTCCCCTCTGCCACTTCAAACCCATTGCCCCTTGTCATTACAAGACCTTGTAAATAGTCCCTCCCCAGCCTTCCTGTAGGCCCCCTTCAGATATTGGAAGGCTACTGTAAGGTCTCCTGGAAGCCTTCTCTTCTGCAGGCTGCAGAGCCCCAACTCTCTCAGCCTGTCTNGCTGAATAAACTCAGTTTTCCAGTCATAGGAGGCAAACACCAACTCTGCGGTGTCACTTTAAATAAGTGACTTTTCTAACCTAATATTTTGAAGTCATAGAATCATAGAATGGTTAAGGTTGGAAGAGACCTCAAGGATCATCTAGTTCCAACCCCCTGCCATAGGCAGGGACACCTCCCACTAGTACAGGTCACTCAAGGCCTCATCCAACCTGGCCTTGAACACCTCCAGGGAGGGAGCAGCCACAACCTCCCTGGGCAACCTGTGCCAGTGTCTCACCACCCTCACTGTAAAGAACTTCCTCCTAACATCCAGTTTCAATCTCCCCTCTGCCACTTCAAACCCATTGCCCCTTGTCATTACAAGACCTTGTAAATAGTCCCTCCCCAGCCTTCCTGTAGGCCCCCTTCAGATATTGGAAGGCTACTGTAAGGTCTCCTGGAAGCCTTCTCTTCTGCAGGCTGCAGAGCCCCAACTCTCTCAGCCTGTCTTCCCAAAAAGAAGTAGGGTGGGTTGTAAATCTCAGGGTGTATCCACCATTAGTGTTTACACATTATGACAGGACCATGCTTTGATTTTGGCACCTGCAATTCTGCTTTGGTGAGTACCTCCTTGGTTTTTGTTACGTCTTTTCAGCCTGTAAACCTACGGTTTGGCTTACTAGCAGCTTCCTGAGCAGAAAATAATTGTCACTTGAAGTGATCATTGTCAAGGACTCTACTGACTTGGCAGACAGAACAGCAGTGTGTTTTCACAGGAGATGCTAGTCTGGGGAAGACAGAATCCCCTGGTCTCTAGCCTGGCACATGCTGAAGCTTTGCGTTCTAGAAGAAGCATCATAGAATGGTTTTCAAGGAGCTGTGAAGTATTAATTCTGGAGCAGTAATAATCTTTGACATGGGAGTTGATTGCAGGTCATTAGCCTGAATTCTGAAGCTCCCTGGGTCTCTTAAAAAATCCTATACATCTCTTACTAATCATGTACATGTTCCAGTGCCTCTTTATTGGCCAAGGGAACTGGGACTTTAGCCTTCAGAAGAGGAGGCTGGTGTGAGACCTTGTTGCCCTCTACAACTACCTCAAAGGAAGTTTGAGTAAGGTGGGAGTTGGTCTCTTCTCACATGCAACAATAGGAAACAACCTCAAGTTGTGCCAAGAAGAGGCATTCCAGTGTGATCTGCTCTAGGTGATCCTGCTCTGGCAGGGGGGCTGGACCGATGATCTTTTGAGGTCCCTTCCACCCTCTGACATTCTATGATTATGAGGAGTGACTGAGGGAACTGGGGTTGTTTAGTCTGAGAAAAAGCCTGAGGGGAGACTTCATTGCTCTTTACAAGTCTCTGAAAGGAGGTGGGAGGTTGGTCTCTTCTCCCTAGCATTAGGTGATAGGACAAGAGGAAATGGCCTGAAATTGTGCCAGGGCAGGTCTAGGTTGGATATTAGGAGAAATGTCTTCATTGAAAGAGTGGAAAGGCACTGGAACTGGCTGCCCAGGGAGCTGGTGGAGTCACCATCCCTGGAGGTATTCAAGAAATGTGTGGACATGACACTTCTGGCCGTGGTTTTGTGGGCATGATGGTGTTGGCTTGAGGGCTGTACTCAGTGATCTTAGAGGTCTTTTCCAACTGAAACAAGTCCATGACTCCTCCACTGACATTAATTCTTTTTTTTTCAATTATTTTCCCTTTTCATGGAGCGTTTACACATAGCAATTAGTAGTGCGCCCGAAGTGTAAAACCAGCACAGCTTTCTGGAGTACTGATATCAGGAGACAATCTTTTTTTCATTGCTTAGCTTATTAGAATCAGCCAAATCACAACCTGAGGGGTTCTAGGATATTAAAATTAAAAGAAATACTGACCCAGTATTAACTGGGTATAAATATTGTTGTTCCAATTGATTGCCCATACCTATAGCCTCCAATAATATGTTCCATTGCATAGTGTACATGAAATATATCAGTGATTTCCTTCTGCTTTCTAACAAGTGTGCTCAGGAGAGTGGCAAATGTTGTTTTGTAACACAATTAGTAAAACTTTCAGGAACCACAGTTGTCATCATGAAATGCCTAAACAATTTTGGTTTCCTGTGAATAACATGACCTGCTGAGTCACAAACTATATTATGTAGTTTTTACTTGAACACTGGCAAATATTAATTCTTTATTGTGATTTTATTAATATGTGACTGTTTTTTTTGTTTTTTGGGTTTTTTCCCCCCTTACCCCTACTCCTATTTAGTTCTTCTTCATACTTAATTGACAGGGCCTCTACTCTGCCCTGGTGAGACTCCATCTTGAGTACTGCATTCAGTTTTCAGTTTTGGGCTCCCCAGTTTAAGAGGGACAGGGATCTGCTGGAGAGAGTCCAGCACAGGGCTGTGAGGATGATGAGGGGACTGAAGCACTGCCTGAGGAGGAGAGGCTGAGGGACCTGGGGCTTTTTAGTCTGGATAAGAGGAGACTGAGAGGAGATTTAATAAATAGTTATAAATGTCTGAGGACTGGGGTTCCGGGGAGGGGGACACACAGGCTCTGCTCACTGCTGCCTGGGATAGGACAAGGAGCAATGGATGGAAGCTGCAGCACAGGAGGTTCCAGCTCAACACAAGGGGGAACTTCTTTCCTGTAAGGGTCACAGAGCACTGGAACAGGCTCCCCAGAGAGGTTGGGGAGTCTCCTTCTCTGGAGACTTTGAAGCCTGCCTGGATGTGTTCCTGTGTGATCTGAGCTAGATTGTGTGGTCCTGCTCTGGCAGGGGGTTGGACTGGATGAATCCTTTGGCTCTCTTCCAACCTCTAACATCCTGTGGTCCTGTGACAGCAGAAGGGAGGGCACCTGGCCATAGGCTTTAAGTCGTAGATAGGATTTTTCCCTTGTTGCTCTATTGGTGCTGGAATATCTGTAGCTTTTCAGTTATCTGCCACATCTTCAAGTAGAGGTAGAACTCATATGTGCTGATTACTGATCTGGAGGGTTAAGGGGAAGGAAAAGAAGTATTGAGAAGGTACTGAAATTTGTGGCTGCAATGTACATGGGTAATGGTGCTGGATGGGTTATGCTTATGCAGATTTCAGGCCGTTAGTCAACTTGAGTTATCTGTATGGATGGATTAGACTCCAGCTTGCAAGAAGACAAATCAGAATGTAACTTCACATCAAAACCAGACTCCATTTTGACTGGGAAAGGGATGTACAAGTGGGAGGAAGGGGTAGCCAATATAGTGTAAAGTCTGTCTCAACTGGCTCCTTAACTGTTCAGTGGCAGGCAGGAGAAGAAAATGACAGAAAGCTGTAGCATGACAGTTTCTTGAATTTACCCTTCTTTTTGCTTCTTGGCTGTGTGGCTAGGGGAATCTTCTCTTCTTGCTCTTTGTTTTCCTTCCCACTTACAAAACTATTGGTATTTGCATGCCACTTCTCTATCCAAAAAATCCTTTGGTAGATAAAGAAATGGTGCAGAACTTAGACCAGCTCCTGCAGCACTATTAACTGACTGCTTTTCCACAGCAAGAAGCTTGGGCAGTAGCCAGTTTGAGGGAGTTTCCCTCAGTCACAACTGATATATGTGAAGTGGCTGAAGCTGCTGCATCTTTACCACCTGCTACATTGAAGTTCACCCAGGCTGTGTAGCCATCAGACAGAGTGTAAAAGCTTTGTGGTATTGCATGTGACTGACCTAAAATCACTTGAGCTGATTTGGAGGTTTCAGCTGACATTTAGGAAATATTTCTTCACAGAGTGGGTTATCAAACATTGGAATGGTCTGCCCAGGGCAGTGGTCGAGTCACTGTCCCTGGAGGTGTTTAAGCAGTGTGTGGACCTGGTTTAGTGTTGACCCTTCAGTGCTGAGTCAAGGACTAGACTGGATGATTTTTGAGGTCTCTTCCAACCAGATGGATTCTGTGATTTCATGATGGCCTTAATAAAAACAAAAATTAAATGCCAAACTGTCTTTTGGTGCTTGGTAGTACATTTTGGTTTGATGTTTGAATTGAAAATACTCCATAAACATCCTTGGTCTTCATACAATGAATAGAAGTGTACACATCTGTAATGGTGAATGCACATGGCAATACAGGACTGAGGAAACCACTCCCACCATACCTAAAACTTCGTGCTCCCAAGGCAAGGAATCTTTGTGCAGATTTGCTTGCAGGCTGTTCCTGAAGATACTGGTGCTGTTGTTTTTTAAAATTGTGTTAATTTGGTCTGTTGTCCTTCATATCTAAACTTGTTGACCTAATGTTCTCCTAATGGAATTAGCTCCAGATCAATTCTTGTAATAACTCCTGAGTCTTAAAAGTACTTATCCTCCATCAGGTCTGCTAACTCTCATAGCGTAAGGCTACTTGCTTCCTCATCAAAGGGCATGTTTGTTCAGCTCAGACAAGGCAGTCACAACATTTGCCAGTTTACTCAACAGCATTTTCTTTTGTAGCAGCATGTATACTGATTCAGAAAGTATGGATTTAGTTTATAAATTAAACCAGAGCCTATTTGCTGCTGGAGGTGTTGTGATTAAAGATTACTTCACTTACCTTAATCAGAGCTGTTGAAACAACAATGGATAACACAAAATCAGATAGTATATGTAATTTTTTTTTTCTTTCTTTCCTTCCATACTGTTTCTGGAAAGCTTAGGGGCATTATGACTCTTCAAGAGCCTGCTTTCCCATGATTAAAACCCAAGTTGGTGCTGCTGCGTAGGAACTGTATGTTTAGCAATTGTTCATTTTATTTTTCAGCCTCAGTAAACAAACCAATATTTCTGACACTGAAAAATGTGTCCTTAACATTGTCTGTTAGCATACCTACTAAGTGTACAAGTTTGTTCTAGCTATCTTCTAATTTTTCACATTGTCCTTCTTTGCCCTGGGTGGAAAAAAATAGAGCCAGTAATGACATGTATTATAAAGATTAATCAACCATAAAGACTATAATTGAACACACAAGTGTAGTCATTACTTGATTAATTACTTCAATAAAGTAATCAGTCTTCTACATGCATCAGAATAATATTTATTGGTGACTAAAAGAGAATGTGTGGTGAGCAGGGCTGCCTTCAGTTCTTACATCAAACTGACTTTTCTGCCTTCTTTTCTTTTTGATTGCAGAACTTGCCTTTATTTGAATGTTTCACCTGAGTGAACTTGCTTTCTTTCCTAGCAGAATTCTGTCATCCTAACTTTATCCTTAAGAATAAATAGTGGAACCTCTCCTGTGCACACATACACCTCATATGCACTTGGAAGTCTTCAAGGCCAAGTTGGATGAAGCTTTCAAGAACCTGCTCTGGTGGAAAGTGTCCCTGACTATGGCAGGGGGTTGGAACTGGGTGGTTTTTAAGGTCCCTTCCAGCTCAAACAGTTCTATGAATTTATGATTCTCTGGTGAGTGCATGTGGAGAAGTCCTTTCTAGAGAAGTATGTAGAAAGTGCCCCCCATGGGATTTAGACTGAAGTTCCTAGAAAATTTGATTGTTATAGATTCAGTGAGAGATTATTTTACTCTGAAGTTCCTAAAACTGAAACTTGGCAAGTCATATTGTAGTGCAGAAGTTCAAGCATTGCTGCTTCTGGAGCTCTGTACTCAGTCTCAAGATCATGAGCATGTGTCTCCCTGTAACCAGTAAGGGAAAGGTAAAGCAAGCCTGCATGCTTGCTGGCAAGATGAAGAAGTCAATCAAGCCCAGACTGCTTAAAAACTGAGAAGCTGCGTGCACAAGTCTTGATGGGATCAAGACTGGGAGATGTATTCTGATACCAGTTGCTATAATGTTTTACAGAAGGAAGATTAATTCATTCTGCAGTGATTACAACACAATGGTTAACTAATTAGGTTAAGGAGTCTGAAATGCATACTCTATGGTTCAATGTTTGAGATGTGATCAAAAACCCAAGTGACCATTAAAACTGAAGAAGAAAAGCAGCCCAGAATGAGTGCTGCTTAACCCTGAGAGTTCACAGCAGTTCTTCTGGCACTTTAGTTGCTGTGGGAATTAACTTAGTGTGCTCTTACAGAATCATACAATCATTAAGACTATCAACTCCAACCATCTTCTAACTCTACCAAGCCTTGTACTAAATCATGTCCTTCAGTACCACATCTCTGCCTCTTTGAAACACCTCCAGGGATGGGGATTCAGCCACCTCCCTGGGCAGCCTGTTCCAGTGTTTGAGAACCTTTTCAGTGAAGAAGTTCCTCTAATACCCAACCTAAATCTTCCCTGATATAACTTGAGGCCATTTCCTCTTGTCACTAGGGAGGAGAGACCAACACCTACCTGTCTCCAGCCACCTTCAGGGAGTTGTAGAGAGCCAGAAGGTCTCCTCTCAGACTTCTCTTCTCTAGACTAAACAATCCTGTTCTCTCAGCTGCTCCTCACAAGATCTATTCTACAAACATTTCAGAACCCTTTCAGTGAAGAAGTTTCTTCTAATATCCAATCTAAACCTTCCCTGGTATAACTTGAGTGTTATGCATCAAAATTTATATGACTTCTGCAGATGGACATTGTAATGTAAATCTCAACTTGTGTGTATTTGGAACTCTAGCGAGTGGTGGCTCTGTGTCTCCACCAGCATGGACTTCCTGATGTACTCAATATAAGCTTGCATGCATCTGTCTGAAATGTCCAGTGCAGTGAGTCCTTTGGTTAGTCATGACACATAATTACATGTTATGCAGTATCTCATTTTCAGTTGCTACTAATTATGTTGTGTCTTAATTTTGTTGCAGAACTAACAAAATGTTTTTGCATTGAGATGGCTGTCATTCTTCAGTTTGGCTTTCTAATCTATTTTTTTGAGTTATTTAAGCACAAAAGCTTTTTATAGTATTATTGATTAGCACAGAAAATTTACACACTGCTGTAAATTGATTTAGTGCTTTAGAAAGTCTGGAGAAATGCATAGGAAAGGTGTGTATCTTTATATTTTCCTTCATTTTTCTTCTGACTATTAGAATTACTAATAAATAGTTCATCCACAGAGGAGCAAAGAAGTTTCTCAGTTAGTTCAGCTACTGTTGCACAGTCCTGAGGGAGATGTCTGCCATCTCTGATAGCAGAAGCTCTTCACCTAGGCCATTGTGAAGTTCAGCATAAGCAGAGTTACCCTGCAAAAAGACATACCCAGATGAAAACTGAGGATGCTCAAACTGTATGAAGTGTGATTCAGCCTCCTCAGAGGCTAAGGCTTTCTGTGCTCCTGTGACAAATCTGAAAAAAATTGCTGAGGGGAAGTTTGTCTTGAGTCATTGTTTACCCTTGTTTCCTGAAAATGCTGATTTAGTCTAATATGAGAATGGAGGAAGCATCCGGAAATGACATATTATTCCTGATGCAGGCCAGGAAGGTTCTGTGGCCAGCAGGACTAGAGAAGTGCTGTACTCAGCACTGGTTAGGCCACACCTTAAGTACTGTGTCCAGTTCTGGGCCCCTCAGTTTAAGAAAGATGTGGAGGTGCTTGAATGTGTCCAGAGAGGGGCAAGAGGGCTTGTGCTCCAGCCCCCTCACCTGCCTTATGAGAAGAGGCTGAGGGAACTGGGTGGGTGTTCAGCCTGGAGAAGAGGAGGTTCAGAGGAGACCTCATTGCTCTCTACAACTACCTGAAAGGAGGTTGTAGCCAGGTAGGGTTGGTCTCTTCTCCCAGGCACCCAGTGACAGAACAAGAGGACACAGCCTCAAATGGTACTAGGGCAGATTCAGGCTGGACATTAGGAAGAAGTTCTTCACAGAAAGAGTGATTGGCATTGGAATGGGCTGCCCAGGGAGGTGGTGGAGTCACCATCCGTGAAGGTGTTTAAAAGGAGGCTGGATGAGGCACTTAGTGACATGATTTAGTTAATTAGAAGGTGATAGGTTGGACTCGATGATCTCAAAGGTCTTTTCCAACCTGGTGAATTCTGTGATTCCCAGTGCATTCCATATGGAGCTTTTGATCTCTGTTGTGGGTAGGCTGCTGACAACTTTGAGTGAAGGGTAATAGAATCCTATGTAGGAGTGTTCTATGTTTATAATGAGGAAGGTCATATCAAGTTCTGTATCTCTATAGATGTGTTGTCAGCATCTGCTTGCTGCTCTGATCTGGTCCTCCCAGAAAAGTCAAACATTTTTGTGGGGGCTGTGTCACTTTCCACATGCTACTGTATAATCTGGCACTCTCTACTTAGTGTGGAAGAAAGGAGAGAGAACAGGCAGAGGAATTAATGTTGGTAGGTGGGGGTTTGGTTTGGTTTGGTTGGGGTTTTTTGTGTGTTCTGGACTTTGTTGTTGTTGGGTTGGTTTTTTTTTTATTGAGAGAGTACTCTGAAAGAACAATTCTAAATTCTCTTTGCCAAGGCATTTCTGTTTTCAGAACACTAGTGTGCTACTTAGTAGATTAACTTTGGAGCCACGTTATAATGAGATGGGAATTCAGAGTCTCTCATGAGGTACAGAAAAAAGTTAGAGCAGTCCTAGAGTGCTTCCATATAGATATCTCACTGGGCTTCACCACATGTGAAGCAAGTCTGATCTGCAGTACTTTGACAGGAACCAACAGAGCACTGAAGGCAGGGACATTAGTGGTAGACAGAGTGAGGAACTTTACCTTCATATAAGTCAACTATCAAACCATTTAGTTTCTTGTCTAAACTGATTTTTTTTCTAATTGGATTGGATTGCTTGCACTGGCACTCTTCTCATTGAAGCAGAAGTGATTAGATGAACAGCAAAACCAATGTCTAGAACAAAGTAAGGGCAGTGAATGCAAATTACTGCTTCCATCAATTGCTTTACGAAGCTGTTATCATAGAATTATAGAATTGTTTGATGGAAAAGACCTCTAAGATCATTGAGTCCAACTGTTAACCAAAGACCACCGTGGCCATTAATCCATGCCCCAAAGTGCCATGACCACATATTTCTTGGACACATCCAGAGATGGTGACTCCACCACTTCCCTGGGCAGCTTGTTCCAATGCCCGACCACTCTTTCAGGAAAGATTGATTTTTTTTTTTAATTCCCCCCCCCCCCCAACATCCAGCCTAAAAATCTCCAGCACAATTTCAGGCCATATCCTCTCACCCTATCACTTGTGACAAGGAAGACAAGACCAACACCCACCTCACTCCAGTCTCCTTGCAGGGAATTGTAGAGAACAAGATCTCCCCTCATCCTCCTTTTGTCCAGGCTAAACAACCCCAGTTTTCTCAGCTCCTTACCAGACCTGTTCTGTAGTATTTTCAACTAATATCATCAACTAAATTATAGTTGACATTAGAGCTCAATCATTGAACAAGCAAATTCTAACCTGTTTGTTTGCTGCCCATTATTCTGATCTCTTCTATATTGAGATTATATCCAGTGTGACACAGTCATGGATTGGTTTCCTTTAAGGTGATGTAAAAGAAGTCAGACTCTGATCAAAGTTCTTTACAATGAAAGTGGTGAAATGCTGGGGCAGATTGCCCAGAGATATGGTTGAAGCCCTGTCCCTGAAAACATTCAAAGTCAGACTCGCTGGAGCCCTGTGCAACCTGATCTAGTTGGTGGTGCCCCTGCTCAGTGCAGGGACCAGATGACCCTTGAGGGTACCTTCCAGCCCCATACATTCTTTGATTCTGAGATTACTAAACCAAACACCTCAGAAGCATACTGTTGGGGTAACAAATGTGTATTGCCACAGTCCCACTTACCCTTGAAGTAGCAAGGCTGTCAGATCTGTCACCCCTCATGAGCAACGAAGCTGCTTACAAAACTAAGCAGTGAATAGAGGCCATCATGCTATTTCTCGCTTGTGCTACTTACTACTTGTGTGTTATCACTTTTGCAAAGCATATAGAAACAGATGATTAATAACTTTGTACAAATAGAACCTCTTAGGAATGTGCTAGAATATGGCCTTGAGTGCTCCAATTCAGTATGTTATTGAAATGCTTGTCCCCAGGAAGCAAAGACCCCTGTGGATATTTTGTTACCTTAAATGTAATAGCTTGCCACTGAATTTAAATTATGTTCACCACTTTTGTCACTCCAACAAAATTCTTTACATATTCAAAGTGTATGAAGAAATGTTGAAATTCAGCACTGGCACTTAAGTAAAAACCTGTTCAGGGATTTAGAGCTCTAGGAGTATTCATTCTCATTAGGTAGAAATATTAATTCTCATTAAATCATGAGTTGGCTTTCTTGTCTCACAAAACAAGCGGAGTTGGAAGTGAAAATCTGGCAGTAGTTTGAGCTACACTAGAAGTAAAGAAAGATGCACCTGCCTTAATTCTAGTTATATAAGGCAGAATGCTATGGGTCTCTAAATCTGGATGAGATCCATGATTGTGTAGGCTTCAGAACGCAGTATGAAGATGGATGTTGTAATGTGTACGGGAGCAAACTTTAAAGCCAAGGATCCCTACAGACAATGTCCTGTCAGCAGCTACTTTAAAAGCTGTTGGTGTATAAGATACAGACAGACTGCAAGCGTGGTAAGCTATTGCTTGGGAGAGGAGACTCACACACTTGTGTGATGCAGTTATCAGTTCCTATAAATGACTGATGTTAGACTGACTTCATTAGCTGAATTCATATTCCCCACATAAATGAATTGGCTACTTTGTGCCTAACAGGTAGCTATAATAATAATAATCAGAGAATCACAGAAACATTCAGGTTGGAAAAGCCCCCTCAGAGTCACCAAGTCCATCTGATATCCCTACTCTACAAGGTCCACCCCTTAACTGTATCCCCAAGCAACACATCCAACACCTCTTAAACACATCCAGGGTCGGTGTCTCTACCACCTCCCTGGGCAGCTCATTCCACTGCCTGACCACTCTTGCTGGAAAAAAATGTTTCCTAATGTCCAGTCTAAACCTACCCAGCTTGAGGCCATTCCCTCTTGTTTTATCACTATTTACCTGTGAGAAGAGACCAGCAGCAGCCTTTCCACAAGGTCCTTTCAGGTAGCTGTAGAAAGCATTGAGGTCTCTCCTCAGCCTCCTCTTCTTCAAACTAACCAGCCTCAGCTCCCTCAGTCACTCTTCATAAAATTTATTCTCCAGGCCCTCCAGCAGCTTTGTTGCCCTCCTCTGCACTAGCTCCAGCACCTCCACATCCCTCTTGTAATGAGGTGCCCGAGGTGTGGCTTCACTAGACAAGGGGACAATCACCTCCCTACTCCTGCTGGACACAGCATTTCTAATATAAGCCAGGATGCCACTGGCCTTGCAATAGTAACTTGCATATGATTTATAGGCATTTATTGGATTGTGATGGCAGATGGAATATGAGCTGTGAAGAAAACAGGTGTGTTGTAAGATACTTTCTTTCCCTAGACCTGTGAATAATTTTATCTATCTTGATAAAGCTTTCTTCTGTTTGTCTTTTTATTCTTGTTTTTAAGTGTGCAAAGCATATGTAATGTGCTGAAATGAAAAGTGTTACAAGAAGAGTGAAAAAAGGATTGTAAAGGACCTTTAGATATGACTGGATATTAGTAAGAAATTCTTTACAATGAGGGTGGTGAAACACTGGAACAGGTTGCCCAGGGAGGTCGTGGATGCCCCCACCCTGGAGGTATTCAAGACCAGGCTGGATGAGGCCTTGAGCAACCTGCTTTAGTGGAAGGTGTCCCTGCCCATGGCAGGGATCTGGAATTAGGTGATCGTTAAGGTCACTTCCAACCAAGACCACTCTATGATGTTATGATCTGATCTACAGAGTTAAAACTCCAGCTTCAAAGTTACATTCATTTGCTCAGGGCCTTGTCTGATTATTGAATGTCTTCAAGAGAAATGTGAAATAGCTCACGGGGCTGTAATAGGTCCCCTGGCTTTGTTCATATAAATAATTAAAGTGATGGAGGAAGACTCTTATTTTATGCATACATCAATAAAAGGTTAATCTTCCACTTTTCAACAGCTTGAATCACTTAGGTTCTTTGCTGTCCACAAATCTTTCTGTACAAAGATCTCCACCTTTCATTTTAAGATTGAGTAGTTAGGAGAATAATGACAAATGCACAGGGAGAGAGTCATGCTTCATGGCTGGGCATAGTGCTCTCATCTCCAGGTAGGTGATAGATTTTATAAATGCAGTTCTGAAGCCAATCCAGAAAGCTGTTACATTTTTTGCTGCCTAATGCAATCTTATCAAGCAGGGTGGAAGTGTTTCTTCTCCCCTCAGTTACAGCAAGCTACAAGCAGAACCAAGTATTGTGAGTAGGGTAAAGAGGGTAACAAAGCTGTTGATAGATAAAGTTAAGTCATGGAAAAGACTGCTCTTGGAAAATGTGAGGGAAGTAGAGGTGGTTCTGGAGTGTGGCCAGAGGTGGCCACAAAGAAGATCAGAGAGGCTGGTGCACCTCTGCTATAGGGACAGGCTGAGGGAGTTGGGGCTATTCAGCCTGGAGAAGAGAAGCCTCTGGGGAGGCCTTTTAGGAGCCTTCCAGTACCCGAAGGTGCATACAAGCCAGGAAGGGACTTTTTTTACAGCAGGGTGTATTGACAGGACAAAGGGGAATGGCTTTGAGCTGTGAGAAGTTAGATTTAGACTGGCTATTAGAAAGAAATTCTTTACAGTAAGGGGGGTGAGACACTGGAATAGGTTGACCAGTGGAGATTGTACATGCTTGGTGCTGTTCAAGGCCAGGCTGGATAGGGCCTTCAGCAATCTTGTCTAATGCAAGGTGTCCCTACCAGTGACAGGTTGGAACTAGATGGTCTTTAAGGTCCCTTCCAACTCAAACCATTCTATGATTCTGGAAGATTAAATTCCTAATCAATGAGAAATTGCTTTGCTAGTCTTCTGCTTTGGAGCTGATGGTAGGAATGTGACCTTAAATTTTGCTTTGATAAACAAAAACAATGAGTTCCAATGCCTTAGTCCAGCATCTAGTGGTCCCTTGTGTCTGGTGCCAAGCAATGAGATGCTCTCAATTGTGTTTGGCAGTCTATTTAGGAAAAGATGGGAGGTGCAATAACAAAGACTATGGTAAATGAAAACTGTGCTCTCTGGGCTGCACATAGGTGCCAAGAAGATCCCTGATCACTGTATGATTACTCTTGGTTGATGTTATTGGTAGAGACATGCTCTTACTGTCTTTTAAGAAGCAGAGTATTGCATCAGCTGGCTGCTCACAGAAGATGCTAAGTGAAATTGTAGTCTTGGAGATTGCAGCTGCCCATCGTGTTTCTGTGGGTAATGGATATGAATTTGTCCAAAATATTCCATGACTTAAGTACCATAAATCCTGTTTGGTTTCAGAGATTCTGTGCATTTAAATTGTGTGGTTACTTATCATTGCACTTCATTTTAAGGCTGCCTAAGAATAGGATGCTGGATCTATAGTAAATGCCTTCAAGAAGGGCATTTTGCTGGAGTTGGTATTTGCCTTATAGGCAGTGCAGAGAGACTTGTGATGAGTAGGCAAAACTGTGTGTGCTGGTTGCTTAAAATTATGAAGGATGAAAACATAGAATCATAGAATCAACATATCCTGAAGCTGTGTGTATTTACATCTTGCTTTCCGATTTAGTCTTGTAGCTTCTAGACAAGATTTTAAAATAGCATCAAATCTTTGAATAAGGAAACCAAAGAAGTAAATGGTAATAAGTTTAGACTGTAAGAAATGTCACCTTGTATTGACTAGATAATGGCAGCACATCAAAAACTCAGATCTCTGTGTTATAGTTCGGTTGTTTCCTGCTTTTCTTTTTTCTCCAAGAGCTTTTCATCCCATTCTCTTTCAATCCCAGTAATCAGGAATGCTGTGCAAAACCACCTGCAGGTTAGGGTGTGTTATATCTTTGTCTGAGAATCAATCCACAAGATGCCCTCAAGCAGTTGTGGATTTTTTTTTTACTCTTATATTACTATTCTGTTTACTATCCTCTTGGAGTTTTTTTAGGTCCAAGTGCTACTGTAGCCACTGGCTTGGCCTAAGTAAAGTTTAGCATTTCCTTTGCTGTGGTTGAAAACAAAGGTGCTACTGGCTTTTAGTAACAACTAATGATCATCTTTGATTCCAAGACTGACTTGCTGGCAGTCACTGCTCTCAATAACAGAGAGAATGATGTCTTCCAATGTACTAAGCAGAATTTGGTCTTACAGTTTACTAAGTAGAATCACAGAATGGTTTGGGTTGGAATGGATCTTAAACATCATCTAGTTCCAGCCCCCTTGCTGTGGGAAGTGACACTTTACAGTCAAACAGGGTGCTCAAAGCCTTATCCAACCTGGCCTTGAACACTTCCATCCACAACTTTCCTGGGCAACTTGTTCCAGTGTCTCACCACCTTCACTGTAAAGAATTTCTTCTTGATATCCAGTCCAAGTCTTCCCTATTCCAGCTTAATGAAGAATGGGGCTGGACTAGATGACCTTTAGAGGTCACTTCCACCCCAAACCTGTTTGATTCTGTGACACACTGAATAGATCTCCAGCTGCCAGTGAAATCACTGCAGTTTGGGTGGAAATCACAGGATCTTGTTCTTTATGGTCTCTTTGAATAGAACTTAATGAATTTCAGACTTAAGCGATACTAAAATGGTGCCAGGAAACTACTTTAGATTTCAGCATGTTAAATACTTCAGAGAGAAGCCTTTCATTTTTAAATATTTAATTCCTAATTTGAATAAAGGCCAACTGTCATGGCTCTTTCCTCAGTGCAGCCATTTAAGGAACAAAATGAAAAGACAATATGCTTGAGCCACTTCAAGGCACTCTCCTCAAAATCTGCGTACATCTCCGAAGTTGCAAGCTCCAGTGAACTATAAAATGTGATTAAGATATAGTAAAGGGTATAATAAATAACTACTAATTTCCTTACTTCAGCTTCCCAGGGATTGCAGAGCTCTATAATGAGTGGAAATGTATGCATCTTTTTCTGGTGCTATGCAAACTTTTCAGATTTAATTTTCTATTTTAGTAACTGCTATGTTAAAAGATTATTTTTGGGTATGGTTTGGGTTTCTAGTTTGTTTTTTTTCTTTTTTGTTCCCACATAAGTTTTACAATACCCTTTATGAAGAGCAAGAACTAGGGCAGAGATGTTTCTTTTTGTGATTACAGAGTTCCAGCTAGTTTTGCCTGGAAGAAAATTTGTATGCAGGAAGTTTTTGCCCATCACCAAAAAATCCTAAAGAATGCTAAGAGGAGGCAAGGCCCAGGATAGCTTGGATAAGAGAAGCCTATCCAGTTAGTGTAGAAACATAGACCATATCAGAGTTCCCAGCTGAGACACATGGGAAAGTGCACTCAGGAAAACTGGGGCAGGGCAGGTGAACAGGTTATTTTTGGTGCATAATTTGCTTTTGGCAAACTTGAACCAGGATAAAAAAAAAATCCTCACCAGCCATTCATACTGAATAAAAATGTACTGATTAGTCTTGTGGCTAATGATGCCATAAAACCTTATGCAAGCATAAGGTTGTGGTGAGGCACTGGCACAGGTTGCCCAGGGAGGTTGTGGCTGCTCCCTCCCTGGAGGTGTTCAAGGCCAAGTTGGACGAGGCCTTGAGTGACCTGTACTAGTGGGAGGTGTCCCTGCCTATGGCAGGGGATTGGAACTAGATGATCCTCGAGGTCTCTTCCAACCTTACCATTCTATGATTCTATTATTCTATAATGAGTCTACCAACTTTTATGCTGAAGAAGCATCAGCTACACATGTCATGATGGTTTTCTTTTCCCAGCCAGTAGCAGTGGTTAAAAGACAAGAAACTACAGGAATTTCCACATGCTCCAAGCAGAAATGGATGTAAATATTTGCTTCATAGAAGTAAACTTTTACAGTGTTCCTTTTAATAAGAATCAAATACTCTTATAAAGACAAAAACTTAGGAGCCATCATTTAGTCTTAAGGACTGGTTCTACTGGCCTACTTTTGGAAAAACAACTAATGGAAGGAAACACTATTTTTGGTAGTGCTTCATTAATTTAGAAACACCCAGCATTGCTTTCTGCTTTTCTAATTTCCAAAATGTTATTAAAAATAGCAGTGTGGAGTGACAGTTCATCCACAGTCCTTAGGAGACCTAAAAATAAACAGCCACCTGTGCTCAAAATGCTGGGAACTCTACTTGTAAATCACTTACATTACTTATTATTTGCAGATAGGATTTTATTTCCCCACCACCACCCCTGACACTTATGTACTGCACAAATCAACCTGGTATATACAAATCAAAAGTTATTCAATTAACATTAAAAATATCGGATGTCACATGAAATGTCATTTAATGTCAGGCAAATAAATTGCCTCATCAGTTTAATTAATGAAACAGGTAACCAAGTCAATTTAATATACTTCAAATGATATTAGAGCCATTTTGAACAGGATTATACTGACAAATTTCAATTGGAAATTTCACTCTACAGGACAAGGAAAAACATGACTTTGAGGCTCAATACCAGACAGACAGGCAATAAAACCTGAGCATCTTAGAAATGGAGAAGCTTTTGAGTCCAGGAGTCTATGAACTCCTGCTTGCTGCTATGTGGGGTTGTGGAGTCTCCCTCTCTGGAAGTAGTCAAGACCTGCCTGGATGCATTCCTGTATGACCTGATATAGGTGATCCTGCTCTGGCAGGGGAGTTGGACTGGGTGATCTTTTGAGATTCCTTCCAGCCCCTAACCTTCTGTGATTGTTAGATTTATAATTTTACAATTGATTTTTTTTTTTTAATGTGTAGGTCTAAATTGTTAAAGGTTCTCTGTGACTTTGAGTTTTTTCATTATTATTATTAGCATCAAAGACTGGGCTCTACTGTGCTAAGCATTGTCCAGGGAGAGAGCTTTTGAGAAATTCAGACTAACAGTGGTGAAGAAAAATAATATTATTTCTCATTCTGAAGCATAGAGAACTCAAATGGCTGGTTAAGAGAAGTTCATGTGGCAGAACTGGGGCTATATGCTATATCTTAATCTCAGTAACTCATAATGGTCATTCTGCACTGCATTTTCCACTTGCTCTTCAAATGAGCAACAAAGAATAAGTTCGTGTTGTTAGAGGGCTTTGATTAGAATAGTCTGGTGGTTTCTTTTCTGAAAACTTTGCTTTGAGTGATTAGCAGATGGGAAGAAGGGTGGTTAAGTGGCAGGATCACAAACCAGCTAAGTGACAGGACAGAGAATGATGGTTTTAAGCTAAAAGAGGGAATACTTAGACTAGCATTTACGAAGACTTTTTTTGCAATGAGGGTAAAGAAACAATGAAACAGGTTGCCCAGAGAGGTGGTGGATGCCCCATCCCTGGAAGCATTCTAGGTGAGGTTGGGCACGGTCTCTGAGTAACATTATTTAGTTAAAGATGTCTCTACTGACTGCAGGAGAGGTAGAATAGATTAGTTTTGAGGGTTCCTTCAACCCAAATAATTCCATGATTTCAGGATTTTGAGAAAATGCATGGACGTTGTTATCAGCCACAGAAAGACAGCAGAGACAGAGACAAAGATTCCTCCTAGACATGGCAAGTGTTGTCCATTAGTAAACCCAGAAGGTACTTGCTACGGAGAGGTGAATTCATGTATCCTTTTACATTATTTCTTTTAATTTGTTTGAATAAGCTGAAATTGAAGGAATCCCTGCAGGACGCCCTATGTAACCAAAAAATGATCAAAAGTTTTCCATGTAGGTAGTGCTGTCTGCCAGCATTCCAGCATATATTTTAAATGCAAGCCCAGTTGATTTACCTTACTATATTATTCATATTTGGCAGAAGAGTAACTCACATCCTTTAAAGCTTCTTTCCTGTTTGAAGTGCTTTCAGTATTCCCTTTGCTTGTTTTTAAGGTTGACAGTTTTCTCTGAAAAGTAGGAGTATGTTTTCAAGCATCTCATGGAAAACAGTTAACATTTAACAGAAGAGAAGGCTTCCAGGAGACCTTAGAGTAGCCTTCCAGTATCTGAAGGGGGCCTACAGGAAGGCTGGGGAGGGACTATTGGCAAGGTCTTGTAATGACAGGACGAGGGGCAATGGGTTTGAACTGGCAGAGGGGAGATTTAAACTGGATGTTAGGAGGAAGTTCTTTCCAGTGAGGGGGGTGAGGCACTGGCACAGGTTGCCCAGGGAGGTTGTGGCTGCTCCCTCCCTGGAGGGGTTCAAGGCCAGGGTGGACGAGGCCTTGAGTGACCTGTTCTAGTGGGAGGGGTCCCTGCCTATGGCAGGGGGTTGGAACTAGCTGATCGTTGAGGTCTCTTCCAACCTTACTATTCTATGATTTAACATCACTGTTAGAGAAGAAAAGGGCTTAATCCCTTGAGCTGTTACACCTAAGTTTCACTAGTACTGTAGATAACTACTTAAGCAAATCACTTCCTGCTAAAAAGTTGTTTGGACCATCTAATTAACTTATGTGGCTTGACATGTACACAATTCAGTCCATCAACAGAAGGCTGCAAGAGTAGAGAGAGAGAGATTCAATGTGCCAACCAAAAACTTAGGTGATACCATGGAATAGCCTTAAGGGCCACATTCCAAAGTTGGAATGGATGGAAAGAGCACTCCTCAATACCTCCATGTGAGCTTTCAGCCACGGCAGGGTAAATAAATCCCTTTCCTTAAGAGTATTTGTTCTTTCAATGAAGGTTTAAGTGCGAGGGGAAAAAAAATAGTTTCTAGAAGTTCAGCTTCCATCTTCAGAATCAATTAAATGGTTGTAGGTGTGGTGGTGTAATGTTACTGGCAGCAGCCAGGGACCACCAAATTCATTTAAGGCTTTTAGAAGGTCTCAGTACTCAGGATATAAAAGATACTTCCTTTGCTTAGCAATTAGACACTTTCTAGATGTTCCTAGCTGATAGCAGGATAGCAGGACTTCAGAATCAAGGTTTGAAATTGTCTGCTGCTAACAAGAACATCAGATATTTTTATTTTTTTTAAAAGAAATTTTCAAACAGATGTGAGTTGACTATATATTATATATTAAAATGGTCCTGTGTCTAGCTCAGATTGTAAGAAAGTGACTTAAGGCCACTGTATGTTGACTCAACCCAAACTACTGGACTATACTAACCTAGCTTAAGTCTGGTTTTCATGTACAGAACAAGCTGATGGACTGAGAGAGTTCAACCAGGAGAAGAGAATGGTCCAGGAGATCTCATAGCAGCCTTATAGTACAGGAAGGAGACCTACAAGAAAGCTGGGGAGGAACTGCTTACAGGAGCATGTAGCACTAAGACAACGGGAAAATATTTTAGATAAATTAGGTAAATTTAGATTGGAAGTTCTTTAATCTGAGGGTGGTGGAGGCCCCATCTCTGGAGGCATTCAAGGTCAGGCTCAGTGGGACTCTGAGCAACTTCATCTAGCTGGAGATGTTCCTGCTCACTGCAAGGAGTGGACTAGATGACCTTTGAAGGTCCCTTCCAATTTGATGATGTGTTCTGTGATCCCACATATCTAAGAACCCATTGACATAACCTTTGAGGTCCCTTCTAACCTTACTGTTCTATGATTCTATGACTCTCCTTGTGTTTCAAGCCATTCCTCTTTCCCCCCCATTTGTATTTGAACTGTTTTATTGGATGTTTACCCCTGCTTCTGTTTGGTGATACATAAGTAGTATGAAACTAATCAAAGCTTTGATTGTGATATATTTTTAGCCACAAATTGTGGCCTTTTGGCATCTGTCAGAATTAACAGAAGATCTCATTATAAACAATCGTTCTCTGAATTAATTTATTGTTTGAAAAAGACCAACTTTGGCAGGGTTGTTAAGCAGAGGAAAAATAAATGAGTTGGATGAAAATATAAACATATGTTGCTGTAAACTCACAGCCAATGGTATTTAAATCCTATTTAAATTAGATTAAGATAGAATTTCCCATAAGAGTAAAGAAGGAGAAAGAAGCAAGTGGAATGGGTAAACACAAAAATGTCAGATAAAGTTCTTTCTAGTTTCTGTTTACAGTGGCATGTGATTGCCTTCTGCCCTGTGTGGTGCTGGCTGTGTAATTATGCTGCATGAACAGTGAGCTCTAATTGCAGCAGATGAAGCCGATTATTTATGTGCTTCTCTGCTGAAGACATCTGATGTGTACGTGCTTACAGCACAGGGGTGCTCACAAATCAGACAGCTTTGTGAAGCTGGGGTGGCACCCTCCTGAAATGGTTCAGCAGATAAATGCTTCCAATGGTTTATATGCTGGTGCTAATGCAACAGCACCTCCTCACTATTCCGAATCATACAACTGTTTCAGCGGGAAGAGACCTCTAAGATCACCAAGTCCAACTCTCAAACTAAGGCCACCATGGCCTTTAAACTATGTGCCATGTCCACACATTTCTTGAACACCTCCAGGGATGGTGACTCCCCTGCCTCCCCGGGCAGCCTGTTCCAATGCCTGGCCACTATTTCAGTGAAGAAATTGTTCCTAATGTCCAGTCTAAACATCCCCTGGCACAATTTCTGGCCATTTCCTCTCATCCTATCACCTGATGGGAGAAGAGACCAACACCCACCTCACTCCAACTTCCTTTCAGGAAGTTCTCCCCTCAGTTTCCTCTTCTCCAGAGTGAATAACCCCAGCTCCTTCAACTACTCTTTGTAAGACTTGGTCTGTGAATTTACTTAGGGGCTTGCTCCCTATTCAACTTTTACTCCTCTTGGGTTTATACCATGAGTCACTTGGGGAATAAAAATGGAACAGTCTAGGTAGTTCAGGGAAGGGAATTGATGTGCAGAAACTTTCCCTGCTCATATACTGTTTGGGATCAATGTGCCAAAATCAGGAAAAAATATCCTTGAATGGTGGCTAAACCTAGGAAACCTGTCCTAATAGAGATCATACATTTTATATGAGTACATGGCATGAAAAGTGCAGATTTTGGTCTGTCTGCACTGACTTACATATGGGTCATCATATGTCACAGCTCAGTGGAGGAAAAGTACATGGAAGAGTGGTAGAATGGGACAAGTATTATGAGATGTTGTCAACCATATTCACTGAGAAGAGCAGAAAGCAAGAAAAAAACAAGGCAGGAGATGTAAAATCTAAGACTTGACAGGCTGAACGAGTTTTGCTATGAAAAAAAGTCTTAGATGAGAGATTGTTTCTATCAACACTTGTGCAGAACCTTTTGTAATCTTCCAAAAGTCTTGTTTCTTTGATTGTGTTTTTCTAGCACAAACCACACTTGAAGGTAGTCACTTTACTAGTGTTTGGCTTATGATGGAGGAATGATAGGCACTTGTAGAAACTTCTCTACTACAGGGAGGAAACCTTGTTGGGTATGCTCTCTGGGGGGGCTTTTCTGTCATCATCCTGTTGTCCTTGTGTGCTGGCTTGAGGCTAATTGGAATATTCTAATGAAAGAAATTAGATCGTTGATTATAAAATAATAATGATGTCTGTATCATTCATTGGTTGGCTAAAAGGGATAAAAAGCCAAAGTGTAATCAATTTGTCCCTCTTTTGCCTTCTTCACTCCTAAGCATTGGATCTATTTGCTTCTCCTTTGCTCTGCTCTACGCTCTCTACTAACCTTGGCTGACAGATAACAAGCAAGCTTTGCTGTCTAGGAGAGAGAAGGTGGCTTTGAGCCCCTTCTGGGCTGCTTTTGTTTGGATTTCTGTATTATTTCTAATTTGTATATAATTGTAAATACTTGCAAATATATTGTGTATATATTCTTGTAAAGCTGTATTTACAGCAAAGCTAAGTTTATCTTGCTTCCAAGCTGCTCTGGTAAATTTCATTAGTGGGGGGAAGTTCCTTAACCCACCACGCCTTGGAAGAACATTTTTATTTCAGTTGAGTTTCCAGTCTTGGACATTCAAAGTTACTTAGAATCATACCTGTAACTGTGATCAGTTAGTCCAAACAGGCCTTTCCCCCCACAAATATTAAAATACAGGTTCTTGTTTTCCCTCTGTAGGGACATTCCTATAACTATTTTCAAATTTTGACTTAGGAGAACTTAACCCAAAGGGGTTCCTACTCAGACACACATATACACAATCATATATTGCAGAGATTCAAAAGCATATGCAGGCATGACATGAGAAGGGTGCAGGCATGATATGAGAAGGGTGCAGGCATGACATGAGAAGGGTGCCAACATTCTAATCTGAGGTCCTGTGTCTGGTTGCCTGTGCTTCACAAGAACATGATTAAAGTGTGCTTTAGGAATTTTAACACCTTTATTCTTTGTGAAAAGGCCAGGTCAGAGTTGCTGATGGCTTGCAGTATTAGTGCTTGGGTAACAATTATTACAATCTCAGAGGCATAAAGCAGGATGCATTCACCTACTTAGTTCTTGTTTTATGCATGATATGTTTGAGTGTAGCTCTGCTGAAGTTATTTAAAGGAGATAAATGCTTTTAAGCAAGGTAATTCCCTCCCTTAAATAAAACCAGATAAAGTAAAGGTAGCTAGAATATGCAGGTTGGGGAACAGGCTCTTGCTGTATCTGAATAATTCATAGATTCATTAGTTCTAACCCCCCCCACCATGAGCAGGGACACCTTCCATTAGACCTGTTTGCTCAAGGCCTCATCCAGCCTGGCCTTGAACCCCTCCAGGGAGGGAGCAGCCACAACCTCCCTGGGCAATCTGTTCCAGTGTCTCACCACCCTCACTGTAAAGAATTTCTAATATCCAGTTTAAATCTGCCCTCCTCAAGCTTCAATCCATTCCTTCTCATCCTATTACAAGAAGTCCTTGTAAAAAGTCCCTTCCTGGCTTTCTTCTTGCCCTCTTCAGGTACCAGAAAGCTGCTCTAAGGTCTCCCCAGAGCCTTCTCTCCTTCAGGCTGAACAGCCCCAGCTGTCATAGCCTGTCCCCACAGGAGAGGAGCTCTGATCAGTCCCTCTGATCATCTTTGTGGCCTCCCCTGGGCCCTCTCTAGCTGTTCATACATATCAAGCTGGTAAATTATTATTACAAATAGATGGACTTTTTCAACTGCCAGAGTCATTGCTGCACCTCTAAATAGTTACTTAAATGTCCACTAAATAGTTACTTAAACAGAATGCCTTGTTTTGGGGAAGCTTGCCTATGATTGTGGCATCATGTTATCCATTTTCATTGTGTATTCAAGGTATAATCCTTTTTACCTGTGTGTCATTTAAGAAAAAAACAGCACCTATTTGTACTAAAACACTTCCATCATGGACTGCCCTAAGCTAGGGCTCTTCATGGGTCACCAGATGACATGACTTATTATAAAAGTATCTAAATATCTGGAAAGATCTTAATGGTTTTGTTTTAGCTAACTGAGATGGGTTTTTGTTCCTTGTTGTGACAACTCAAATTAGCTCAAATGATAGCATAGGATATTTTGGGTGAGAAGGGGTCTCAGAAGGTGTCTAGCACAGCCTCCTGGCCCCGTTTGAGATCAGGCATAGTTGCTTGGGGCTTTAGCCAGCTGGCTGTGCAAAAGGTCAAAAGACAGTCTGCACACACTCTCAAATGCTGGACAAGTTATTCCCATCCTTGGCTGTTCTGATGGTGAAAATAGTCTCTTCTTGTCCATTATGAGCCTCTCTTCTTTAAACTACTGCCTCTCATGCCTTCTCCTGCACCACTGCAGAGAGCCTGGCTTTATCTTGATGGCCTCCCAGCTGGAGCTGCCACCTCCTTGGGCTTAACCGGTCCTGACCCCTCAGACTCTTCTCACAGGAAAAGTGCTTCAGCCTCAACCACTCTGGGATCCCTTTTCTGAACTTGTTACAGTTTCTTCTTTATGTCGAGAGGTCCCAACATTGGATCAGCTTTGTGTGTTCTTACCTCATCAAATGGGGGCAGGGAGGTGGGAGTAATCACTAATGCTGTGTTAGTGCAGCCCAGGGTGCTGCTGTTGGGCATATTTGCTGTTGGTGTATGCTTCTGACTCATGCTCATGAGTTGTGAGTTGCCTGCCCAAGGGCCACAAAGATGATCAGAGGGCTGGAGCTCCTCTCTTAGGGAGACAGACTGAGAGTTGGGGCTGTTCATTCTGGAGAAGAAAAGGCTCTGAGGATACGTTATTGTGGCCTTCCAGTATCTGAAGGGGACCTACAGGAAAACTGGGGAGGGACTTTTTAGGATGTCAGGTAGTGATAGGACTGGGGAAATGGAGCAAAAAAAGTGGGTAGATTCAGATTGGATATTAGGAAGAAGCTCTTCACTGTAAGGGTGGTGAGACAGTGGAACAGGTTGCCCAGGGTGGTGATGGAAGCCACATCCCTGGATGTCTTTAAGGCCAGGCTGGATGGGGCTCTGAGCAACCTGATCCAGTGTGAGTTGTCCTTGCCTGTGTCGGGGTTTGGAGCCAGATGATCCCTGGGGCCCCTTCCAGCCCTGACAATTCTATGATTTTATGATTCCAGTATTGAAGCATCTTCTGTAACAAGACAATCTTTCTAGATGTGTTTCCTTATAACTGTAGGCATTGGCACCAAAATTGATAAATACCTTTTTTCTTTTCCTTTTTCTTAAAATGCTCTTTCAGAAACCATAAAATTTATTGTCTCCTTTCTCAGCCCACTTACTGAGCCAAGTGTATGATACTCTGTGAATCAGCAGGTGAAATTCCCATTCTCCCCCACTGGTTAGACATTTCCTGTTGGTTCTCACGTTGCCTTGTATTTTTATCTCTGTTTTCAAAATGGTGATTAATCGACCTCCAGCTTTTAATATTCAAAGCTGCACGACTTTTTCTCATTATGCAATCAGTAAAATTAATGAACGACAGCTCAGCAGCACCAGGAAGCCCTAGCTGAATAGCAAAGGGACTATAGGAACAGGTTATTTGTGGGTCACTGTCAGGATGGATTTAATTTTATTGCACAGACTATTTCTCCTACTATAGAAAAATGTTTAGTGAAGATTCTTGTGTTAATGAAAGCTCTTAAATTTATGCTGCTTCCTATTTGGCATCACTTCAGAACGTCACTGCCGCATTACTGTTAATTTACTTTGGAATTCTTTTCAGGCTATAATAATGAGGGAGAAATTAGGGAAACTTGAAGCCTTGAGGAGTGAAAGTGATGGTTCTTGGAAAGAGCAGATCACTCTGGATCAGGCAATGGATACAGGGTATTCAGTGGAAATTCATTTGTCTCCTGTGGGATTTGCAGCAAGCTTTAAATCAAGATACAGAATCACAGAATGCATCAGGTTGGAAGGGACCCTCAAAGGTCATCTTGTCCGAGCCCCCTACAGTGAGCAGGGACATCTCCAGCTAGATTAGGTTGCTCAGAGTCTCAGCAAGCCTGACCTCGCATGTCTTCAAGGATGGGGCCTCAACCCCATCCCTGAACAACCTGCTCCAGGTTCACAAATGCACAGTTTACAGTTTCATCCCTCTTGAGCTGAGTCCAGGACTGATTCCCAGAAGGATGGAAATGCTCTTTTTTCCTTACCGTGTCTCTGTAGCAGCTTCAAGCTAACTTTCACAGTTAGTGAAATATGAATGTGAATGGTGCCTGCATCTTCACAGAAACAGTTCAAAATGCATGACCCTGGACAAGGGGAAAGTAGACATTCTGTGTGGAGCACAGCTGAAATTCACCTCATGTGGTATCATTGTGAGTTTGCCTTCTGCCATATGACAGAAGGTTACACTCTGCTCCCATGTGTTGGAGGCATTACTCACCACAGATGTATGTAGATGAAGGGTGATGTAATAGAAAATGCCAACTCCAGATGGAAGCCAAATAGATGTCAGATTTATCAGAGCCTACACGGTGGCTGTTGAGTTTGCTACTCTGGCTGTGGACTAGATCAAGTTTATAGATCTAGTTTATATTAGTAATGGTAACATCAGAAATGGACATTAGGAACCATTTCTTCACAGAAGGGGTTTGCAGGCATTGGAACAGGCTGACCAGAGAGGTGCTGGAGTCACTATCTGATTTGGTTGGAAATTAATGAGGCAGCAATTACAAAAATATAGTTATTTTTATCATAGAATCATAGAATAGTAAGGTTGGAAGGGACCTCAAGGATCATCTAGTTCCAACCCCCTGCCATAGGCAGGGACACCTCCCACTAGCACAGGTTACTCAAGGCCTCTTCCATCCTGGCCTTGATCACCTCCAGGGAGGGAGCATTTATATTTATATACATTTATATGTATTTATTTTTATTTATTTATAGTTATTATTTATAGTTTATAGTTAATGATAGTTTTTTATTTATAGTTATTATTTTATTTATTACAAAATTATAGTTAAATTTTATTTACAGGTTCTAATTCAGTCAGGAAATTCCACAAGGATGCTTATGGGCAACTTTGGTAATTTAGGTAAGTCAGAAAATGGGAAAGGCTAAGCCACAAGATAGCTTTAGCCCACTTAGAAAATCAGAGACAGAGCAGAGCCTAGGGAAAAACTGATTTACTCACGAAAGCAGAGTAGGATTTTGCTCCTTTGCAGCAGCCACTGGAAGTGCAACTTACAATCCACAAACTGCACAGAGAGGTTGTTGAGTCCTCTTCTCTGGAGAGATACCAAACCTGCCTGAACGTTGTGTACCTGTGAAACCTGCTGTGGGTTAACTGGCACTAAAAAGGATTTGGGGAGTAGATGATCCCCAAATCCAACTCCTACCATTCTGTGATTCTCTGTGATGTAGCTCGCTTAAGAAATTTTATTATTTTGATTTTTTTTTTTTTTAAATGTAAAGAGTATGGAAAATATCAGTCATGGATGTCCAAAATTCATGTTAGGATATGTTTCCCTTCCTGTGTGCAAGCTGCTCTTGAATTTGATCAGACTTGGTGATTCACACTCAGTGGTCTGGGAAGGAGAACAGGATATTACTTAGCAATTCAAGGTAAACCACAGAAAAATAATCTAAAAGGCACAAGATAGAACATTTTCTTCCTGGAAAAGGAGGATTGTGAATGCTTCTATTCAACCAAAAAACCTCACAGCCTGGTGGCTGGACGTGTTTCTTGGTATTTAGGAATCTGGTCACCTTTTTACTAAGTGGTCTGGATATTCTGCTGTTACATTCAGCATCACTTTAAAGTAAGACTAAACTGGACTCTGGGTTTTGAACAAATTTATATTGTTACATCCACTTCAGAGAGTATTAAGATGTAAGAGAGCATTAAGAGAGTATTAAGTATGAATGTGATGAGGCACTGGAACAGGTTGCCCAGAGAAGCTGTGGAGGCTCCAACCCTTGGCAGTACTCAAAGCCAGGTTGGATGTGGCCTTGAGCAACCTGGTGTAGCAGGAGGTGTCTCTGTCCATGACAGGGATTGGAACAAGATGATCTTAAGGTCCCTTCAAACCCAAACCAGTCTGTGATTCTATGATTCTATGAAATGAAAGATTTTTCGTGTTAACATGTGCCACTGAACACTAAGTTTTAGATTCCAGCCAAAAGGTAAAATCATTCAATGCACAGAAGGCTGAATACAATCCTGAACTAGTAAGTGCAGTCATTTATTTGATCTAAATCCTTGTCTTCACTTGTCCACTTCCCAAATTGTCAGTCTCTTGTGAGATAACTAAAAACAGAAGTTAAGATAAAATACAAAAACTTCTGTCACTCTCAATAAGGGACAAAACCAGTCCTCTTCTCTCAAGCTGAGAAATCTGGTGGTAGGGGCTGCTGCAGGAATAGTGTTTTCTCCAGCCCTTCTGCTTCCTTAAAACCATAAAATTGGAACCATTTTTCTAAGGTTCACGTGATCATTTAAATTGGTGGGGGAAAAAAGGCAACTCAAAACATTGCTCCAGGCCTTTCACTTAAAAAAAAACCAAAAAAAAACCAAAAAAACCCTTAACTCTAGAAAGAATAAAGGACACAATGTGTCATCATTTATATTTTCAGAAGTTGCTTATTTTTTCCACCCTTGTAAAATTAAGAACTCCTCCAATATGTTCCCTACAGAGCACAGTCAATAAAAGTAAATGAATTGTTTACAGAAGAAAGCCACACAAACTGAGGTTATAAACTAGCTCAATTTAATTAATCAGTGGGAGAGCAAAATATTGAAATATGAAGCATAAATTACCTATGTCTACCCACCCAGACTCAACACCAAAGTTCTGACTTATCCACAGACCCAACTGAATGCAATTCTATGCTTTGGGGCTTTTGCAGTAGAATCATAGAATCATGTTGGCTGGAAAAGACCTGTAAGATAATCAAGTCCAACCATTCTCTAACTCTGCCAAATCTGGTGCTAAACCATGTCCCTCTGCACCACATCTTTGCCTCTTTGAAACACTTCCAGGGATGGGGATTCAACTACCTTCCTGAGAAGCCTGTAACAGTCTTTGGTAACCTCTTCTGTGAAGAAGTTTCTGCTAATATCCAACCTAAACCTCCCCTGGGACAACCTGAGGCCATTTTCTCTGGTTCTATCACTTGATACTGGGCAAAAGAGACCAACTTCCACCTTACTCCAATCCCTGTTGAAGAAGCTGTAGAGAGCAAGGAGGTCTCCCTTCAACCTCCTTTTCTCCAAACACCTGCAGTTCTCTCAGCTTTTCCTCCCCAGACCTGTTTTCCAGACCCTTCACTACCTACATTGCCCTTTGTGGACTCCAGCACCTCAATATCTTTCCTGTAGGAAGGGTCCCAAACCTGAACCCAACACTGAAGTTATGGCCTCACCAGTGCTGAGTCCAAGGGGAAGATCACTTCCCTGGTCCTGTTGGTCACACTAATGCTATTCTAGGCCAGAATGCTGGTGGCCTTCTTGGCCACCTGGGCACACAGCTATGCACACAGAGTATGCAGAGATTATATGTTCTCTAGCAAGTGAACCTTAGAAAATCAATAATGTATTTTCCCTTGGAAGAACAAAATAATTTATTGTATTTATGCATTCTATAGGATTTCTGTTACTTTTTTTAATACAAGGCAACAGTTAGGAGAAGTTGCAGGTTTTGTCAGTCTGAGGAGGTCCTCAGAATGAATGCTTTGTCTGGAATACAAAAATAGAAACTGAATACAAGAAGTTGTGTTATAATTTAGATGAGGACACACTATTGCAGACCAATTGCATTCAGTGTAGTAGTGCTAAGGAGGAAGGTAACTGTTAATGTGATAAAAATTTCAGTTGTGCAAGGCCAAGCTGTTCCAGCTGAGGTCAATTTCCATCTTTCTCTAGCATATGCTTATGTCAAGAGGTTTGTATTGTCCTGTGTGTATAAATGTAGTAAGGATTGCCAACATAGCGTGGAATGAGCTACAGCATAGATGAGACTCCTTAGAAAATCAATGTAGGGCTTAACGATCTGGAAATAGGTAGGAAGGACTGGATTCCACAGGAATGGATTTACCTGAACTGCAGTGTTTGAGTTCTCATTTGAAAGCTTCCAAAAGTCAGAAGAGTTTTTGGATCAAGCACCTGTCCTTGGGCAATAAAGACTCTACCTTAGCACCTAGCTGATGGTGTTGAGGACAGTAGTCTAAGTTTCAGCATGCTCTCTGTCAGCCAAAAGAAATGAAAAGCAGTCAGAGCTCACCAAAGAAAGCATCAGGCAAGAATTGTGGGACTGGGAATACCTGAGGAGTAGATTATTTAATTTTTGGATACTATTAGATCACTGTTACACTGCTATGTGTTTGTCAACCAAATGAACAATGCAATTGAAAGAGAAAACACAGCTTTGTGTGGACCTAATGTATGTGTGACAGTGCTTATAGTTAATGCAAAGAAATAGAAAAGGCTAAGTTTTTGGTTTTAAGTAAGCAAAGCAAGTTGTGATTTCCAGTAACGCTCTTGAGTAGATGAGAGGAATGTGTTCTGCTGAGAATGTAAAAGAGGAGGTGACAGTCCTGAGCAGATGTTGTGTCCCACCAGGCTGGTGAAGATGTTTGCAATATGCATGTTATAATGGGCAGAGCAGGAGAGATTTTACTGGTTGCAGCATCATTGAGTTCTCTGGGGAGATGTCCAATGACTGACCATTGCAAAGTGTCATCTGACAGAGGACAGAAATACTCCTTGCCTGCAGAACCTGGCATGCTTCTCCTACCCCAGGTGTTCAGAAGAGTGCTTTAGAAAACTGCAAAAAGGAGAACAAAGAGGCAGGGGAAGAATAACACTAATCAAGAGGGTGATCCATGGGACAGCAATGTGCCCTTGTGGCCAAGAAGGCCAGTGGCAACCTGAAGTGCATTAAGAAGAGTGGGCCAGCAGGTTGAGGGAGTCTCCTCCCCCTCTATTCTGCTCTAGTGAGACCACATCCAGAGTATTGTGTCCAGTTCTGGGCTCCGCAGTTGAAGAGGGACAAGGACAAAGGGACTGGAACATCTGTCTGGTGAGGAAAGACTGAGAGACCTGTTTAGGCTGGAGAAGACTGAGAGAAGAATTTATTAATGTTTATAAATATCTAAAGGGTGGGTGTCAAGAAGGGCCCAGTCGCTTTTCAGAGAGGCTCTGTGATAGGATAAGGGGCAATGGATACAACCTAGGACACAGGAAGTTCCACCTCAACATGAGGAAAAACTTACCTGTGAGGGTGCCAGAGCCCTGAAACAGGCTGCCCAGAGAAGTTGTAGAGTCTCCTTCTCTGGAGACTTTCAAAAACTGCCTGAATATTGCATTCCTGGGCAGCCTGCTCTGGGTGACTCTGCTTTAGCAGGGGTTTGGGCTAGGTGATCTCCAGAGGTCCCTTTCAACCCCTACCATTCTGTGATTCTATTATCTTGTCAAGACTATGCAAGGAAGACAGCTCAGGAGAATTTGCTTATACTCATGAGTGGAAAACTTCAGCTATAACTTGTGAAAATGAGGATATCAACAGGGAACACATGTCACAATGCATGACTGGCAGAATACAAAGGACCTCTTAATCTGACAGCTGATCTACTCACTTAATATTTTTATGTCTCGCTCCTGAATGTCTAAGTACTCATGGTGTGGAAAGAAACATGCAGACCTGTCTCAAAAGATGGTTTTTTTGCTGAAGTGTGCTTCCAGAGGGCCTTTGGCTATTTTGAATTGTGACATACAGGAAAGCAGCAGATGGTCTCACACCAGACTGAAGAGGTCCGTGCCATAAAATCAATGAATGCAGATTACTGCTGGTAGGAAAAACTTGTTAGAGTTTGTGGGTTTGAAAGGTCTATGGGGGCTGACTTAATTTCTTAGCCCTCTGAGTGTTTTGGCTTGCCAAATTAAAGATCAACATTAAAAGGCCTGCAGTGTACCAGTGGACCACTTGGTGAATACCTGTCTTAGAAACACTTCTTTGCAACCTGACATACATTTTGTGTTTTAAAACACTACCAGACTTTAGGGCCAAATAAAGTCAGGTCAGACTGGCTGCAGTTTGTTGGAATTAAACAAATTATTTGTTTGCAAGGATGGTTTCTTTACCAGCTTTGAGCAACTGAAGTTGTCATCTTTAGAGAAAGCTGTAAGTCCATCCAGCTTTCAAGGCTTGCTTCACTACAGGTAGACCCTAACAGCTTCCAGTTATCTTGTCTATAGGCTAGTGGCACTGCATAGCTACAGTGGGGTCTTGCACAGAGGTCCTGTAGAAAGTGTGGGGTTTTGTATGAGTCTCCTGCAAGAATCAAAGCAAGGTGTCCAAATCTGAAGGTGAGGTTCAATGATCCCAGCAGGAGGGTCATTAAATGCTTTCAAATATTAAGTTGTCTTTTATGGAGGGAAAGAACTCCAATGTAAAGATATCTGCAAGCTCTTCTTTAGAATATTAATGAAGTCTCTAGGTTAGTTTTTAGAAGCTGTATATTTATCTTCCAGCAGAGTGTTCTGATTAAGGGTTGTTCAGTCTATCAGTGCAATGAGGAACTCCTTGTGACACAAAACTATGCAGGCTGAAAGTTTAGACTAAGAAAAGTTCAATATAAATCCAAATTTATACAGACTAGCATAGGTTCTGTTACCACTTCCAGTGGTGATAATGATGGGGGTGCAACTTCCATGTGAGGAAATCCTAAAACTACCGAGTACAGGAAACAAAACAGAGAAAGGGTAGTAAAAAGAGATTGTTAGAAGAAAGATCCTCTAACTCCATATTCCTTATCCTTCTGTTCCCAGATGGGAAGACCACACCTTGAGTACTGTGTCCACTTTTGGGCCCCTCAATTTAAGAAAGATGTTGAAGTGCTTGAATGTGTCCAGAGAAGGGCACCAAGGCTGGTGAGGGGGCTGGAGCATAGCCCTGTGAGGAGAGGCTGAGGGAGCTGGGGGTGTTCACCTGGAGAAGAGGAGGATCAGGGCAAATCTCATTGCTGTCTACAATTACCTGGAAGGAGGTTGTGGCCAGGTGGGGTTGGTCTCTTCTCCCAGGCAAACAGTGACAGAACAAGAGGACATGGCCTCAAACTGCACGAGGACACTTTTAGGCTGGATGTGAGGAAGAAGTTCTTTGCAGAAAGAGTGATTGGCATTGGAATGAGCTGCCCAGGGAGGTGGTGGAGTCATCATCCCTGGAGGTGTTTAAAAGGAGACTGGATGAGGCACTTAGTGCCATGGTTTAGTTAATTAGAAGGTGTTGGGGGATAGGTTGGACTTGATGATCTTGAAGGTCTTTTCCAACCTGATTAATTCTGTGATTCACACTTCATAGGTTTGCTGCTTTGTTGTTCAAAGAGTTAATTCACAGAAGTTCAGTATTATTTATGGTTAATATTTGCAGGATCTCAGTACTTCAGTTTGCTGTTTGTAAAATGTGTGTGTTGTGTGGCAGGAAGTTCTCGGGGCAGAAACTATGATACCCCAGATGTTACAGTTTCCTAGTTTGGGCTGTGTCTGAGCTCTGTTATTCCTGGTGACAGTTGCTAATTCCATGTTCATTATATCCCACTAGTTGATTAGCACAGATACCTCTTCAGTTGACAGAGGGTGAGAATTCCTTATATAAATGCCCAATGGCAGGAAAAGGGGCAGTGGGTGGAAGTTGAGGCATAGGAAGTTTCATGTAAACATGAAGAGGAATTTTTTCCTTGTGAGGCTAACAGAGCACTGGAACAAGCTGCCCAGGGGGGTTGTGGAGTCTCCCTCTCTGGAGATACTGAAAACCTGCCTGGATGTGTTCCTGTGTGATCTGGTATAGGTGATCATGTTCTGGCAAGGGGGTTGGACTGGATGAGCTTTTGAGGTCCCTTCCAGCCCCTGACATTCTGTGATAAATCCACCTGACACAGGGCCTTCCCAGACATTTGCATGAATAAACATGATTCCCTTAGTCATAAAAAGTGAGTAATAATTCTGGACTGCAGTTCAAGTTTTAGCAGCCATGTTGATGTGTTCTTTCCTACCTCGAGGCCAACCATAATAAGAGCTAAGAGGGGGTTTTGGCTTCTGCTCAATTTTAGCATGCATTATCAAGGCCATTATAGGGAGGTTATTTCTCCTTCTGCCATCAAGAATCTGAGCAGCAACATAACCAATGACTAATGCAAGAGGACAATTACTGGTTTCATCAGCTGTCAATTGAAGCCATATGGTCTAGACACTAGCGAGGTGCTAAGTGATGCACTAGTAATTCAGATGCAGATGAAACCTCTTCTATGGGGTAACCTTCATGCAGGCAAATTATTCTTGGTTTACAATTTGCCAACACATTCATTTGTCTGTTAGTGAGTGACTTTTCTCAGGTTAAGATTAATAGAGGTTTTTCACTCTCACTAATAAACTAATCTTAAAATAGGACTCTTGGGTTTTTTGCTTTGTGGGTTTTGTGTGGGTTTTTTTTTTTTTTTATATATAGTGTGGGGAGTTTTACATATAGTGTGGGGTTTTTTNCCTGACCTTGTGTTTATTCTTTTTTTAATATATATAGTGTGTTTACTATTTTTAAATCTGCCAGCTTCTTAGCATTGTAGAATATGAGAGAGTTTAGTTAGTCTAAGTATGTAAGTAAGCAGAATCAGAACAAATGCTGGTCAGATTGGACATCTTGAGTTACCTGCTGCTTTTGAAGACAGGAAGACACAACAGTTCCAATGGGTTTAAACTGGTAGAGGGCAGATTTAGACTGGATGTTAGTAGGAAGTTCTTTACAGAGAGGGTGGTGAGACACTGGCACAGGTTGCCCAGGGAGGTTGTGGCTGCTCCCTCCCTGGAGGTGTTCAAGGCCAGGTTGGACGAGGCCTTGAGTAACCTGTGCTAGTGGGAGGTGTCCCTGCCTATGGCAGGGGGGTGGAACTGGATGATCCTTGAGGTCCCTTCCACCCTTACCATTCTATTATTCTGTATTCTTCCTCCCTGATAATAATGTTCTTGATCTTTACTAAGATCCATATTGCCTTGAGATTTTATTAATTGTAAAATAGTAACTGCTGGAGAGAAAAGTGGAGCAACACTGAATGGCAGAGTTCTCCTTGGCATAAACAGTACCAGAGGAAAGTTTTAATTTTCTCTGGTACTTGGCAACAAACCCAAGTATCCCCACCACTTCAGTATCAACTTATGGGAGGTTTTCAGTGTGGGCATTTAAGTTATGCCCATTCCTTGTGCAGTGCCTTCATGAGGACTTCTAATGCAATAGTAAAGCATTCTGTCTAGGTCAGTGTTGTTTCATTTTGTGTATGTTTTTCACATGCATTTAGCTGTCAGAGGGTGTGCACACCCATATAGCTGGTGTGTGAGTTAAGGTAAAGAGCTCTTGCTGCCAAAACAGAGAGCAGCTTGAGCCTTCCAGGAAAGCTCAAATAAAAGCTTTTCCCCTGCATTTAGCAGAATCACAGAATCGTGGAATGCATTGGGTTGGAAACTTTTTTTTCTCTTCAGCTAGCTGTTGCTGACACCTCTCTCCCCACCTTGTTTAAGCTTTCCATGCAGCAGTTCATTTTTATTTCCAGTAAGGCTTCCTATCACCTCCTCCTCTAAAAATGGAAAAAAAAAAATCCCCTTTACATTGTAAGACAGAGTACATCCTATCCTCTCCCTCAGTGGAGAGCTGACGAGTAATCCTGTCTTGTTCTCTACTTGTTGATTACTTATCAGTCCTACTTTCCACGCTGAATCTACAGAGCAGCCACATTACTGATGGCTTGGAAGCTTAGGCTGCTGCTGAATGTGCCTTTGGGGAAGATGGTGTGATTGCTGAGCCTGGGAAAGGCTCTGAGTGTGTCTGTGGGAGTTATGAGAAGGGAAATTAGTGAACAGGAAAACTAAGGACCTTAATGTAACTTTAATGTATTGCCTAATTTCTCTGTGTAAACGCCTGGCCATCTCCTCTGCATAGTGAATGCATAATTGTGAGCTTGGCATTTGAATCATTTTCCCCTCAAGGAAGCCCTAAAGGTTAAAAGCTTGAGGGAGATGGAAAATGTTTTTATTCTCTCTGATCTATTACTTAATGGTGTTTAAAATGATACTACCCCACCAATATTAAATATCATCAAAACAAAATTTAGTATGCTCTTGAGTTTGGGATGTTTTACCATACATTCAGGAGATGTAAATAAGAAGGAGAGAAAAACAAGTTCAGTGCTGTCAGCATTAAGTGTATTTTGCTTCAGGGATACATTTTTGCACTGTGGAAAAAAAAAGAAAAAGATTTTAATTAGGTGCATAAAGTTACCTATGTTTATATTAAACAAAATAAAGTCCTACCAAGGTGTCTGGAAGAAGAAAGAAATTAAACACATTTAATGTTTCCATGCATCAGAGTGATTTCTGAAATACAAAGTGGCCCAAATGCTTCTCTCTTGTAGATCTATTGACTTTAGAAAGCAGAGTAGGTAAAGCAAATGGCAAATCCAGCATTTTTTTTCCATCCCTGAATTTATTGTTGACTCCTTTCTCAGTTAATATTAATAAAACTGGAAAGAGTGAGAAATTGCTGGATAGGCTGCAGACTTTTCTGACTGCTGTCTACAACGCAGCCATAGTAACTATGTACATTAAGCATCTAGGGGATCTTAGTTTAAGGACAGCAAGACTAAGTCTTGAGCTTGTGTCAGGGAGGAGTCATTCTAGCATGGCAACTGTTTGGTTTTGTGCAAGTGTATGTGTGTGTATATATGTGTATATATATATAGCCATCTATGAAGGGCATTTCCTTGTTTAGAGGCTGATAGAAGTGAAATCAGAAACATTTGTGAAAGTAAAAATCCCAAACTTGACATGTCCCAGTGTAAACATCAAAACTGGTGAAAGTTCTAATTGAGAACTGCTTAGGAAGTGGTTTTGTTATCATCCTGAGAGGGATGCATCACCTGATATAAAATCAAAAGTCTAGCTTCTTGTGATTTTTCCTTGAAAGTCATCATAAATCTCAGAATCTATGTTACTATTAGGGTGAAAGCTTTCACTCCCACTGGCCTCACTGACAATAAGATAGACTTAATGTGAGGTGTTTAGCTGTGATGAATGAGAAAGTATTTCCTGTGATTGAGAATTCAGTGTGGGTGCAACTATGAAGCTGGCTTCAGGCATGGAAACCATTTGAATACTCTGGGCAGACCTGATTACTCTAAGTCCTGCCTGCATTACTCATAGTTGATTCCAAAGTGTTCCCCTCTCACTACAATCCTGTTAGCCTGCTTGCAGACTGCAGTCCAAACCCATCTAAGTGAGGCGATTCTGCACTGCTGGAACAGGGCTACACACTGCCAGGCTCACAACAATTTCAGGATTAGTTTGAATTTCATTGCCTCTTCAACCTTGAACCTTCAGTAACCTCAGACTTTGTTTGTCACTTGATGATCCATGCCTTAAGATAACAGAGGCATCTCATAGCCCCTCCTCTGGTGAATTGTTCACGCTGCTATTAAGAGCCAGAATTTATTTTATTGTACAACATATATAATACTTTTTGTGCTTCTGAAAACTACAGCACTGCTAAAGATGAGTCTATGATGAAGCCAGCACAAGAAGCCCAAATTTACTTAAAAAAGCCCTACATGTGATAACCAGACACAGGAACTCCTTTAAGCTGGAGGAGCTGGATCAGTTTAAGCCTAGGTGCTCACAAGGACATGGAGAAACGTGCCTTTCCCCCCCCCCTTTCTTTTATCTTCTTTTTTTTTTCTTCAAGAGCGTGAAAGGACCAGATTTTCTAAAGTTAAATCTCACAGAGTATGAACTGCAATTGAACTCTCAGCAGGATGGTTACTAAGGCAATCACTTTGGACAGATACTGACAGGGGAATTAGTGGAAACTCCTGAGGGTATTTAAACAGAATCTGGGCTGCAGCACACTGCTATTAAAACTTAGCTGTGGCTTATGCTGGTGGTTTGGTTTTGGTTTGATTTTTATTTTTATTTCCCACCCCCATCTCCCTCCCTCCCTCTCTCCCTCCCTCCCTCTCTCTCTCTATATATATATAAATATAAAACACACACATATATATACACACACTTTTTTAATATATATGTATATATATGTTTATATATGTGTGTGTGTGTATATATATGCATGCATACACATAAGTATATATGTGTGTGCATATATGCACATATGCACATACATACACACACACACACACACATATATATATATGCATATGTACATATGCATCAAAACATGTTTGGCCAGCAGGTCAAGAGAGGTGATTCTGCCCCTCTTGTTAGATCCCATTTGAAGTAGTGAATCCAGTTCTGGGGCCCCCAACACAAGATGGACATGGATCTGTTAGAGAGGGTCCAGAAGAGGGCCACAAAGATGGGCTGGACAACCTCCTCTGTGAAGACAGGTTGAGGGATTTGAGTCTGTTCAGCCTAGAGAATGCTCCAGGGAGACCTTATAGAAGCCTTCTGGTACTTGAAAGGGAGTACAGGAGAGCTAGAGAGGGAATTTTTATAAGGGCCTGTGGTGACAGGATGAGAGGCAATGGTTTTAATTAGAGCAGGGTAGATTTAGACTGGACATTTGGAATAAGCTCTTTACTGTGAGAGGGGTGAGGCACTGGAATGGGTTGCCTGGAGTAGTTGTGGATGCCTTATCCATGGAAGTAATTGAAAACTAGGCTGGATGGAGCCTTCAGCAACCTGCTCTAGTGGGAAGTGTCCCTGCCCATGGCAGGGGCATTGGAACTAGATGATCTTTAAGGTCCCTTCCAACTCAAGCCCTTCTATATCTTCCCTGTTCCTGATCTGGCTGCCTCCAGTAGTCCCTGCACCCACCTTTCTTTGTGCTTCTGCTCCCATGTTAACATTTATTCCACTTCTCTACTTAGACTTTTGTGCTGGTTCCTGTGCCTATTCCTTCCTATCTGCTTCCTGTTTTCTTGCCTTCTGGTCCCATTCTTTTGGATATCATCTTTAGACAAGAGAGCTGCCTTGCACCAAACTTGAACAGCAAGTGAATAACCTTTGGGTAGAACAAGTGCATATCTGTATCTATTTGATGACTTGCCAGAACAGCAAGTAGAGGATATGCTTGATGGTACTGTGTGATGACCCTAGTGACCCATTTTATTTAAACTCTGTCTTATCCTTCTTGCATCCTAGGGAGCTTTCAAAATGTCAGCAGTGCTGGAGGGAACATCAGACAATGCAATCTGAGGCAAGCGTAGTTGTAAATGGAGTCAACTCTGTTCCTGCCTGTTAATATTTTTCTGATACTTCTGTCAAATCTCAGAGTGACAAGGTGCTGGGAGAAGTGAATGATAGCTCACAGACACAAAAAAAATCCCTATCTTACTAGTCCATTCAGTGGAAGTGAAGATGGGCTTGGGATATGGCAAAGGACCCTGTAAAATTTGGATAGTTTGCTCTGACTCCATTCCTCCTGTGCTTTGGCACTGTGTGAACAGAAGGGCAAGTGTACTGCTGCAGGTAGGCCTGAAGGCAGCAGGACTGCAGACCTCTGTAGGAGTAGTAAATCTTTGTAATGGTGAGTGCCTGAAGCTGTGTAGCCTATTAAGACCTCAGAAGCCACAAATCCTGCTATACACTGGACACTTTCCAAAAGCATATGGAAAAGATGGAGGCACAAATCAGTTGCCTTAAGAGTTGCAAAGAGCTGCGCTTGCATGTCCGCTTGCTCAGGTAGTGTGTGAACTCCCTGAGAGCCAAGGCAGGGAACTCAACTTCCTCTCAGAGGAGTTCTTGGAGTCATTCCAGCATGGCAGCTCAGAAAGTTCTGAAAAAAAAAACACCTGTTCTTCTCTTCCCCTAGGTTTATTAACATCCTTACAGAGTAAAAGGTAGTTTTGCCACGTATCCCAGGTTAAGATTCTTAAAATGTCAGAAACAAAGCAAATCCTCACTCTAATGGACTTGAGTGTTGCAGATTTCAAATGTCCCAGGGTTTTATATTCATTCCTTAGTTCACTTTTTTCAAACAACAGGAATTGGGAGTGTTGTCTTTTTTTACAACTACCAAAGCAAAGCAGGGAAAACCAGCTTAATGGGTCTCATCTTCAGAACCCTTTTCTCTTGCCCCCTTTCTCAAGGGGATTCTATGGGCTGTGGCTTTAATGATGTAATTGTAATTGTTCAGATTGCTGTGTTGGGGTGATATTCAGCCTAAATGGCCTTTCAATTCCAATTATAGATATTAATATGGCAGTTAAAGGTCAGAAAGTGCTCCAGGCTAGCGCTTTGTCTATCTTACACAATAGCAACCCAAAAATTGCTCTGCCAATTGCAATGGGGGGTGTTAAGACACTGGATAAAGGTCAGAGGAAATGCTTCCATAAAATGAATTGAGTTGGAAAGACAAGCAGCCATAAATAATGCTCAGTAATGTGGATGGCCATTTGGTTTAACCGATACAAACGTCTAATTGGGATGTTATGGATCATATAAGTCCTTTTAAATAAACAATCTTTACTCAGCTTTGAAGGGAGCAGATTGGTTTGCTTCCCTCCTGTGAATTACAGCTTCTGTGCAACTGGTGGTTTCTCCATCCACTTCTCCAGCTAGTTCCACCACTGATTGCATGTGAAGCCTTCTGTTGCTGCGTGCCCAAAAGAACAGTAAGCAGCAGTTGTCGTGGAAGGGGTAATTAA